>JASSRZ010000032.1:8047717-8059846 GCA_032164315.1 Malacoctenus gilli | reverse complement strand
CCGCATTGATTTTACCTCCACAGATCTAAACCGATTCCACAGAGAATTCAAGGAAGTCGATGCATTTCTTCATGAAATGTGAGAATTCACAAGAGGCAACGGGAAAGAAGTCACCTCGAAGACGATGGACAGAAGAAGATACTTCGAATCGCACATTATTTAATTTGGGGAAGAAGCCCTCATAATCCAAATGACAAGTTTCCAAAGAACGCCTGAAGACTCGCTGGTGTAAAACAACGATTGAAATTTAACACCGAATCACTCCCTCATTTACTCGGCGATTTACATGCAATGGAAATGTGATGGATCCCCGTTTAAAAAGGTCAAATCGCGCCTCGTATCCTGCGAACATCTTAGTACCCGCGTTAGTAGCTGCCGAGCGCTGCAGAATGAAGCAGCTCGTTAAGTCTTCCCGCAGTCTGAACCCGCCGAGGATTTGCAGCTCACACTCTGCCCTTTCTGCTACCTTTGGAGTTAATGGTGGGCCATCCGAGGGCACCACATGCCTTCTGCTTACCAGGGAATATCTCCGCACAGTCGGACAAGGCAGGAGAGTGATTAATGTTGGATCCAGCCTCAAAAACTGCAGTCAGGGACTTTTTCCTCAATTCAACAGGAGGCGGGTGGAGAGGTGGACGGCGTCCAAAAACAAAAAGGTCAGAACGAGACGTGCAGCCAACACACGGACAGTCGGAGGCCTCAAATGCCAAAGAGCCCTGGGCCTCATTAGCACCCCCTGCTGTTCAGTGTAAAAACTTTACCTGTGAGGAGATGCGGGCACTTTAAATCGTGCTGCTGCCGTTAAAATGGGACGAAAACTCCTCCTTGGTTATTGGCTTTCTTGTGCTTTTCTCTCTCCTGAATTTACTGAAACTTTTCTTCACTGGAGGGAGATTTCATCGCAGCACCGCTCAGGAAGGACGTGTTATTGATCGGCTTATGGAAGGGGGACTCTGGGTGTTCGTGCACCCCTGAGATGATGGACTCTAATAACATGGCCAGCCATCAAAGGCTTCTCTAGGAGAGCAACAAAAGGGGGAAAGAGAACGCATTAGTACTGTCATAGATGTTCGCTTCCAGGCTCGTGTGTGTGGGGAACGAGCACGATAGCGAGAGAAGTGCGAGCTTCCGGCAGCTCGTATATCATAAAGCTGGTACCAGGGTACTCAAAATCTTTATTATCTGAAATCTTTGGAGGTTGTAGCCTGAATACAACGTTCACCCGAGCGACTTCCTGGGGACGGCAGAGATCTGCATTCAGGCTGATGACAAAGGGCCCCATAATCAGGACCGAAATGGAGCTCGTAATGACCGCCCAATTTTTCCCCTGAAAAATGGGAAAACATTAGAGTAAAATGTACATTTTATTTCTCGCCGCGACAGCGGAGAATGGTTATTGCCGCATAATAAGCCTTCCTGCGGCATATTTCCGCAGATATCCTTGCGGTGCTTGTGCCTTCGGGGACGAATGAAGCCAGTTCCTAGAAATAAGCAAAAGCTTTCGCTTAACATGAAAAAACATGATCGGAAACCCTAACGGAGGCGGAAAGTGTCAGAGAATAAGGTTGTTGTGGATGTATTTCAAATACGGAGACAAGTTGACATCAATGGCCGCCCTATGCAGTCTTTTCAGGCTGTTTTCTTCATTCGACAAAGGTCTCTTAGATCCACACAAGACCTCGCACAATGATTTTGACAGACTCGGCATGATCAGATGTCCAAGGAGAGCTCCTTAAAATATGAATACATTACATCACTGTCAACACTGTGCTCTCGCAGCAGTTTGTACGTGTCAAAGAGGATCTAAGGACCAGGCCCTGACATTTATACAGCGGCTAAAACTTTAAAGACTGCTGATCTGTGCTGACACACACACAAAGACGAGAGATGTTGCAGCAATTTCATCAAAAATGTGGCGCTTTTATTGAATCTCTCCCCCCCCGAAATGAAACCCTCCTCTCGCCCCGCAATGCTGAGATAAGCTGCAGAAACGGAAAGGGAGGAGCAGGAAAGATTCTCAGATCAGAGAATTAAACACTCGCCACCACACCGCTCCCGTTTCTATCTGCAGAGAGCAATGCAACAGACCCCACAATGGACCGCCATGCCCACAGAAAACAGCGTGTCCTATGCATGCATCGTCTCGTGTCATCACCGTGGACGTGCGGTCAAAGAAATCAGTGAATGACGTCTGCGATTTGCAGCTGCTTGAGCAGATCTGGTGTCAGTGTTACGTGTTGTCTGTCTTGCAAAAAAAGCCAGGCCTCAGGGTGGGTATAAATAAGTCTGAGCATCACTCTAATTGGAAATTACTTCAAGCAGTCACACTCTTTAAAACTATTTTCATTCATTCACAATGCAGCGTTTCAATTTTCCAGTGTATTTGGGTTAGCTGGGTCCCAGAGGACGCGTTTCAAGAGGAATAGGCTGGAACAAAAAGCAAACAGCTGAATGGATGCACCCCTGAGGATGTGACACTGACTGCGCTCCTCCGATTGGCAGACAGACGGACTCTCCGAGCCAATAGGAAGTCGGCGAGGAGGAAAACAACATCTATTACTCATGGAAGCGGAAGGAAAAAAGCAAATCCATACATGAGAGCACACAGCCGCTCCCAATCAGTCGCATCCAGATGTTACTTTGTCTTCGGCCGTGCCCTCAGTTCCCATGACGACACAACAGCAAGCCAACAAGGTCACTTTCCCCCAGCTGAGGCGGCGTGTTAGCACAACCTCAGCATGCGACGCACCGACACACACAGATAGAGGGAGATGAGGACAAATATTAGATTACGGAGTGGAGAGGTGAAGGATATTTGGAGATCGAGCGGCGCAAGTGTGAAATTTAATTTGCAGCTGCACAGGTGAGACTAATACAGGAGGTCCACTGCTGCACAGATAAAAGCGGGAGGGGGCTTGCACTCTGACAGGTTTGGTGCTTGTGTACGAAGGGGCAAATGTGCATGTGTGAGTGGACATATTATCTCCTTCTCGGAGAAACTGGGAGCACAACCAAGAAGCTTATAACTGATGTAAAGTTGGGCGTAAGGTCATTAAGACAAACTCCACCAACATGCCCCTGAACATCCTTCACCAGGCTGCATCCATCACGCCGTTGGCCGCTCACTGCCTCATTGCATCATGGGTCCTGTAGTCCCTGCCAGCTCTCGTCCCAAAAGACTCGGCCTCCATTCGTCTTGGTCCGTCCCAAAAGTGACAAAGCGTTCCCGGCTGTGTCCTCGCTCGTCCCCCCCCCCACCTCACCCCTCCATTTGGCGGACAGCATGACTCCGCTAATTAGTGGAGTTTATTATTAATTCCAGTGATTAATTACAGAAAAGAGGTGTCTTGGCGAGATGACACAGCTGTCTGCTTGTGCCGCGATCGGAGGTGAATTAATTTTCTCCCCGAAACGCTGTAAACCCCCCCGCCGCTGCCATCCCTCAAGGTGCCAGCTTCACCTGAACCATTCGCCGAAGTTTTATTCACCTCAAGGGTGTTTCAGGGAAACAAACTCACAGCAGAAGTCACGTAAATGTGATCCAGTCACGAACCAAGTTGCATTTCTCTCCTCTGAAGTCATTTGGTTAAGCAGCGAATCATCTTCTCCCTTCTTTAACACTCCATAAAGCCCATAATGAAAGACAAAACAAATAACTAACATTGGAGCAAAGGTTAGAATGAGTGCACGATGACTTATTTACTGGACGAGTCTCAGTGTTCTTAGAAATCGTGCTTTCGGCGAGGTGGCTTTTCTACCCAGCAACAAGCCAGAAGTAACTCCATGAATACGTGTTGATTGTCGTGTGTTCATCAAGACGAAGCGTGCGCACTAATTTCCCCTCTGACAAGGTAAATGACAGATTGCGCGCACTAATTAGCATGGGAGGACACCTCATTAAAGGGCCGGTGCGTGCGAGAGCGCGCGAGTCGCTTGTCAGGAGCTCGGCGGGAAGACTAATTTAAAGGGGCTTTAGATGTGAGCAGCGCGTCAGTGTTCTGTGCGCGTCGTGAGGAGAGAGGCAGCCGGCTCTGGCAGCCACGTCGCCCACAGGACGGACGATCATGCCAGAAATGTGTGTCGTCACCTGCCAAAGGCTGACTGGTCAGTTTAAATTTAACTCCGGAACCAACCAGTGACTGTTTACTGTCCTATCAGCCCCGTCGTCACGGGTCCGGCGTGACTCATGGATATCATGGGAGTGAAAAGTTTCGCCTCTTTCTAGAGGCGAACACACTGTAAGAAAAAAAAAACAGCCATCAAACACAATTCATCAGATGTTTCATGTTTGAGCTAAAAAATTCTGTCTCAGCTAAATTTAGAGCATGAGGAGGCAGCTCTTGCTTCGACAAATCACGCATTTCGAGATGCATTTATCAAATTTAACTTGTGGTTTTTCATGAACTGAAAAGAGATCAGTTTTAAAGAGAGACTGTGATTCGTACGGCTGTGTTCTCTGTCCTGGCTTGGGCCTTTTTCATGATTTATACCCAGTAAAAACAAAGCTATCACCTTATCAGCGTACGATGGTTTTGTTTTTCCTGCCTCCTTTCTGTGTTCAGGCGATATTGTTTGTGCGAAAGCTCATTTAGTGTCTTTTCAATTCACAATTCTCATATTTCGTGTTTTGGTCCGTCGATTCTCCAGTCAGCAAATTGCTGCACTCCAACTGATTCGACGACAGAAACAACACCTCCCGCACTGCAAATATGTCTCCCGCATATGCTGGTGGAACAACACTGCGGTAACCACCTGCAGGAGTCTCTACCTCCGTGTCGGGAGTTCACAGCATTGATGATTCCCTCTAAACACTTAAGAACCATTTGGATGTGTTGCGACGCGCTCGCATAAACTTCACAAGATGGCATCAAAGTGTGAAAGTAAAAAAAAAAAAAATCGGGTCCTCTGGAGGTGTTACCGAGTGCAAGTGGATGCTGAGGATCGCGCCGGTGATGTTTTTGTTGTGCGAGGACTCAAATGAAGCCGCTTGAGTGTTGATGTGCTGAGATTTAATGAACGGCTGTGTCGCCGAAAGCTCCGAGGCTCGAAGCGAGGTTCAGTCGGCGCATTTATTGTGCCAAAGGAAAGGATTTTGTTTCGATGTTAATCCTTTTTAATGTGCACAAAAACAACTCTTAAGGGAAAAAAAAGGTAAAGTTCCCGTGACAGCTTCCAGTGTCATTATCATTCTTCTCCTGCGCCGTTCTCTCTGCAAGGATATGCAGCTAATTCCATTTCCCTCCCATTTATTGGGTTTCTGCGGCTCGGCGTGTTGACCACAGCACTTCTTGGTTCTGCTGCGAAGCAGAAAGTTAAACCCGAAGCTCCCCGATGGACGTGTAAAAGTAACAACAGACCTCCCAAGTGCAAGTTTAGCTCTCTGCAGCAGAAGACGGCTCGCGCCGCTAATTGAAAGGCTGTGGCCATCCAGCGCAATCAGCCTCCTCCTTGAGTGGTTATAGATCTGACTTCGTGACCCCCAAGTACGAATCCCTGAAACTGGGCGAAACCTCCGGTGCCTCCTTAAAGCTTGGCGAGAGCGGCCGCGCTGTCGCAACGACTTTCCAGGGGCTCCTCGGGGTCCTCATTATAGGTGACAGTGAAGTCCTCACTCCTGGCTTGGGCTCAAAACTCGCCGCTTTCAGCTCATTTAAATGATCCCACGTTCACGGCGTTATTAATACCGGCTCGCTCCCCGCTTCCAAACGGATCGCACAAAACTTATCAGGTGTGGACAGATGCAAAACCGAGAGCGAGCGCCGCTTCAAGCCATTACATGGAGTGACTCGGAGTTTGTGCCGCCTTTTAAAACAATAAAAGTATTAGAACATTTATGTCATTGATCCAGTTTAAATAAGAGCAAAACATAAAATAAGTAATTATACACAAGTGAAATAAAGTTGACCATATATAAATATACTTCTATGTGAGAACTGGAACTAGAATGAGTTTGACACACCTGAAACAGAACAAACAAAAGCTTTTTTTTTCACCCATTTCCTATCAATAGTTTTGGTTTCCAGCCAAACAACGATGCAGTTCTTCACTTAAAGAGCAGTATTTACAACTTCAAAACAGTTACATGGCAGGTCAGAGGCTGCGGTACTGTAAACAAAAAGAAAAGAAAAAACAAATCTCTTAAAGATGAATAAATAGAGCCAGATTTATTGTGGTTTATCCTGCTGAATAGGTGCACGAGTGTTTGGTGTTTGGCTGGATGTAAATCATCATCGACTGCGTGCCATGTGTACTGCAGTGACACACTGGCACATACATGTACATTAACACACACACACACAGACATGTGTTTTGATCACTGCCAAGCCAAAGCATGCAACATGATAAGAACTGTATTTTTTCACATGAACACGGATGCATTACATGTGTCAACAAGAAGGCTCACCAGTTTCCAGCAAGGAAAAAGACCCTACAGTACACACACATCAATGCATTATGGTCGTTTGTTGTTTTTTTTTTGTTTGTTTGCTTTGTTTGGGGGGATTTATTTTCTTCTACAGACATCTTGAAACTGCAGCTACATGATCATAATCATACATGACTCCTTTGAACTTAACGTGACCACAGTGGAGAGACAAGCCTGAATGAAGTGGACATGGATGGACGATGGATGCCATGACGCGTGGGTGCCATGTGGAGTTATGCCGCCGTGATGTGGTGATGCCACGTGAGTAAAATGATCAACGAATCACTGACAACAATGCGGAAATACAGAAAAATCAACAACAACAGAATACAGCTTCTAAAAAGAGATAAGACGCAACAAGAACAAAAGAAAGAAGAGACAAAAAAGAAGGAAAAAACACAAGCTGCTTTCTGCCTCGGCCCCAGGGGTGTCCTGCTTTGAAGTGGTTCGGCTTCAGAGCCCGGTGTAGTGGGTGGGGGTGGGGGTGGGGGGCATTGGGAAAAGGCTGACGAGTTAGCAGGGGCCTTCTGGTGTACACTTCAGTTGTACCTTTAGCTAACGGTCCCTAAGCATGGAGCAACCACAAAGCACAGCGGCCCCCAAACGCCTCCTATCAAGCAGAGTTGCTGAACTGAGATCGATTCAATTTCTTTCAAGTCTTTTTTTCCTTTGGTCTAGTTTTCAATATCACCCCCTCCAGGACCGATTTTATGAGAGTCACTCCTGCCTGATGTGAATAGCTTCCTGCAGAATCTCTGCTTTCATTCATTAAAGTCTCACAGTGCCGTTTGTGGGAACAGTTCCTGCAAGAAAACATGGATTTTGAGCTCGTTGCTGGCCAGTTTGCCAAAATATCTGGTAAACGGCTTCAGAGAAGTTTATTTCCTGCACTTTAAAGTGGAGGAATAACATGTCATGAGAGGGTCCTGCTTTCTTTTGGCCCTTCAGTCAATCAATATGGCTGATTTCATGCTGAACAGGCCTCCGGGAGTGTTTGTGGCATGATTGTGTCAGAGCTTGTTGGTGGTCCGCCTTGTGCTGCCCGCTGTGTCCGGCGCTGCAGGAGGCCATCATTTGCCATCAATATTTGTTTGCTTATCCACTATTTGCTGCCAAGCTCAGACAATGCAGCGCAGCGATTCCCTGAAACGTGGAGTCCACAACAAACAAACCGCTTTCGGGTGGATGGCTTAATTGCTATCGATGCGTCTTGGCTAGACGAACGCCATCATTTCAATTGAGCTGTTGGGGGTTGAGTGCATGTGAGCGCTGTCAATTCTGCCCGAGACGGGCATAATAATAACCTGCCGAGGCAGCTTTCTCTTTCTGTTTTTGGTCCCTACTTCTATTTTTTCAATTCCTTATCTTGTAAATGTGTTATCGAACATTAGAAATTAATAATTATGTTCCTTCAGTGCTGCCTGCAAGACTCAGAGGAAACTGAAGGTGGCAGGTAGTAACATCCACATCAAGTCAACATCTGAGTGTTTGCAGCTATTATGAACGTGGCATAAAACACTCTTGCGAAGGTTTATATGGCTCTAATTACTGGCTATGCTGTAATGTTTCCTTGTGTCTGAAGTTTACTCAGGGGAAGGTGCGGCTCAGGTCGTGGAGCAGGTGGGCCTCTGCACGATGGCCACAGTTTGATTCCCAGCGCCGTCCTCCGATACGTCGGTCGAGGGCATTGAACGCCACGCTGCTCAAAAAGCAAGTCACGCTATTTGCATGGCAGCGATCTCTCCAGTCTCGTGTGTGAGACGAACAGTGTAAACCACTTCGAGTGATGTTGCTGCTCAAGTGATGAGATTGAACAATATAAGTGTTAATCTGCCATTCAAGTTCAGCCTCAACAGGACTCGAAACCCATGCAAACGGCCGTTACAACAGCTGGAGTGACTCCCTCCTCCTCCTTCTCCTCCTCGTGCGATGGAAGACTCGAGATTCCCACTTGAAGCCTTTGGAACCACTTCAACTGAGACACCACAGCTGGGGTAGTTGTGTTGACTAAGAGTAGCTACTGCAGCACTGCTATTAACAGGATGCATGGTAAGTGGCTGCAATTAAAAGTTCACAGGAAAAAGAAAAAAAACAACAACCAAAAAGTAAAAAGTTGCTCAAAGAAAAGAAGTGTAAAAGAAGAAAAAAGAAACATTTGCGCTGATGTTTACAAGGATGCACTCGTCTTACCTGGGGACACAGGCGGTCGAGGTCTCCCCCTCGGGGGCCTCCGGGGCGGGGCAGCAGAACTGGTGAAGCACCGTTTGGTTTCTGTTGGAAGAAAATCGTCGAAAAAAATGCTCAGGCAAAGCTTTAAGCCAGAATTCCTTCCTTCCATGGAGATCAGACGTCAGTGACACATTTACATCTGGTTACCGTGGTAACTAGAAACTGAGTCTCTCCTCCCACAACTGATATTTCTAGGTTACCACCCAAATGGACATTTAGCCAAGCTGGCGAGGAAGATTTTTAATCTCAGTGCAGTTGGCAGTGAATGTGTGCGCATGGTGTCTATTTTCTGCGAACCTCTTGGGTGAAACTGTCAGTTTTTCACCTTGTGGTCTGTCACAGAGTCAGAGTCCTGCTATTCTGGACTTTACCATCCCTCATCTGCCCACCGGTGGTCCGCTGAGTATTCCCCATTTTAACTCGACGCCTGCGTAAGATCCTCCCCGCAACACCTGCTGCCCATTCATCTTCGGACCCAGAACAAACTCACCCCGCAGCCAGATGGCGTGCTGAGCCTCTCGCCGCTACACTTCTGGTTTTTGTCTCTTTGCTTATTTAACCTCCCTCATATTTCACAGGTAACCACCGCGTTCAGTGCCAGCTTTGTCCGAGCCCGTGTTGGAGCCACTCTCTCGGGGTCCTCACGCCACCTCACCCAACCCAGACACGGTGTTGCTACAAGGTTTATTTATAGCCGTGCTTTTCGGGATTAGCCTAGCATGAAATCGCCGCGCCGGCAGTGGTTCGGTTGGCAATCAGAGGACAATGGTGGCCTGAATTTTGAGCGCCATGATTTACAGCTGCCTCATAAAACACTGGGCCGGGATACAGCTCGACGTGTTGGCTGAAACCTAAAAGAGGTCACACCCGGAAGTTAGTTTTATACTAATTGTTTCCATGCTTTTAATTTAGGGATGAAAGTACCAAAAAACACCAAACAGGTTGATTTATTTCTACATGACTCTTCACGAGTTCTGCCCAGCAACAGGTTGATACATTATTCAGACGTTCTCCCTAATAGGCTCACAAGCAAGTTTCAGAAAAATATTGATCAATGATATGATAAATAAAAGGTGAATTTGTCTATAACCTTCATTAAAACTATTTTCAAAGGCCATTTTTATGTAAGCGATGACTAAAGCCTTTATAGTCTCACGACTGCGACCTGAAAGTTTGATGGAGAGGCTCCATTAGACGCACACAAAGTGAAAGGTTGGATTCAATGTGCTTCGCTTTGCTTTTGATGTGAATGTCTGTGCTCCGCTGACAGAAGAGGGATAAACAGACAAATAGACAGCGAGAGGCTGAAGCCGAGTGTTTCATCACCATGGAGATAGACAAAAAAGACTGCGTGCGGCATTTCAGCACCATGGAGAGAGACACACACGCAACGATCAGGTCTGAACCCGTCGGCTCCACAGTGGAGAGGGACTTTCCACAAGAATGAATAATACACACCAACTAATTCAGCAACAGTTTTGGAATGAAAGTGGTGAAATCGGTCATTGGGAGTTAAAATAATAAATCGCATTTATTACTGTTATTTACAAAATCAGTTTATTTTGTGATGTTACAGGAAACAGTCTACTTAATCGGGTAAAATGATTAAAACTCTAATATTATTAATTGTGATTATGTCAGCTGCTTATTGTTAGAGCAGCGTTGTGTCTCTCATTTCCCCGTGCTCACAGGAAAGTGGCAAAATACTCATTTCCCGCACAGAAAGCGATTACATTTCTTTTTTTCTTGAGTTATTGTCTTTCCAGTTACTGACCGCGCGCCGACTCTGTTAAAATGTTTTCACACGGATACAATAAAAACCTGCAAAACTGCCCAATAAGTCGTATTATGGCAGGAAGAAAAGAGGCAGAATTTCACGAGGTGAAGTAAACAGCTGCATATTTATGTGTTTCTCGCTTTCAGTGGAATCTGAGGAATCATACGCAGGTGAAGTTCAAACTGAACGGCAGCGAGGAAAGAGCAGGCGAATGAAATATTAATGTGCATGTGAGAAAGCTGCCGTGTGTGTGCTTGCCATGTTCCTCGGCTCACTTTCCTCACGACTCTGTCATACCTGGTGCTCAGCCTCCATCCATCTCGTCCTTCCGCATCATCCCCCTCCTCCTCCTCCCTCCACTTTCTCCGTCTCCCTCTGTCGCTCCTACACAGATTCTCCATCACTCTCTGCAGCAACCCCCCCCCCCCAAACCCACTCTTCCTCCCACCCCCACTGTGTCCTGAGCTCTGCAGGCACGGTTTGTTGTGCTAAAGAGGAATTTGCCCAATTACTCTTGCTGTCAGATGCAGCCGAGAAAACGAGCGGCGCCACGTCCTGTCCGCGGACACGGGACACGGAGGGGGAACAGATGAGGAGCGCCTGCCCCCCGTGACTCCCAGTTGCTTACAATCCCTCCATCCTCCTTCACATCTGCCGTGTCTCTTTACATTTGTCAAGAATATGACGGTTGCTGTTGAAAAGATTGCAGTGAAGCCAAACCCTTGAGGACACGCCCATCTTTTGCAAACACAAAAGACAAAGCTTTCAAAATGAATGCCTTTATCACTTTTTTGCTTAGATTCTGGCATATGTTTTTATTTGACAATATGCAAATGATCAAAACTAGAACTTTGATTTTTGAATGTAGATAATTCTTTTCGCAAGTAATAATGTATATTTGGTTTCTTTCTCATATTGTTTGTAGTTTATCCCCTAAAAAGTATCATAGATCACATCATCTCTCCATATTATTCATCGAGAGAATGTTCAAGAGTCTAAAAGTCACTATCTTCCCGTCATGCCTTGAAGAAGACGTGGTGAGAGAGCTTGAAGAGGGAGGTGTGTGCAGGGGTAGGGGGGTGACAGCAACAGCAGCAGACAGCACAGGGAGAGTATGACAGCAAATTAATTCCTATTGTTAATGGCTCCTCTAATTGTGTTCGCCTTAACGACCGTGACACCGCCGTGGCCGTTTTTAATGGGTCCTGAACACAGGCGGTCTCGGAGGGGACACCGATTAGTATTAGAGTCGGTACAGCAGCGCCGCATGTTCACACCGATAACGGGCGTGTTTTCTGCAGGTCGCCGGAAAGACAGAAGCAACTATTCAGGTTGCAAATCTGCTGCGTTGCCCTTAATACTGTTGTAGTTTTTATGCACTTGCAGAGTGTAAACATACACAAAGCTAATAGAAGCAGTGCATCACGGCGACACGGTTAGCACCTTAAAAATAAAGGCAGCAATTTCTCTTTTGAAATGAAGTCACACGAGCAAACGTTAGACGACTTTCATTGTTTCCTTTGGGCAAATTGTCCTTCTGGGTTTGCGCCATCCTGTTCATGGGACATAGCGGAGTCATAAACAGGCCGACAGCGCTCTATGGCTCCATAATTGCGGACAATTTGAATTTCTGAGCCGAATCCTCACTCTGTAATCCTCACACGATTAATCGTGCATCACTCCTCCGTCCGCGCTTAAA
>JASSRZ010000032.1:8027717-8042717 GCA_032164315.1 Malacoctenus gilli | reverse complement strand
CGTCTGTGGTCAACACATCTGTTTGCTCTGCATATGTTAGGAGCTGCTAATTGCCTGCTAATAGCACGTTTTGCGCTGCGAGATAAAAACGGGTTGTGATGTGTCACACGACAATTAAAAGCAAGATCCAGGCGCGTTCGTAGTACTCTAATTACAGCCGTGCATCACATCTTTTTTTCATTTCCACCAACTAACAGAAAAAGATGGTGCGATTACATTATTTTTTGATGGCAGGCAGCTGTTAAAGGCACAGTTCCTTCAAATTGTTTTGCGCGAGTTTGTTTTCGCTCGCGCCTCAGAGAGTTGTTTTTCGCGCGGAAGTGAAGTAAGTCATCACTGAAATGGCAAAACTGCCAGACATGCATAGTTAAAAAGGCAGTGATACAGAGAGGAGCTTTGGTTAATTCATGACAGGATCTGTTTACAATACGCGATCAGACTGAGTGACACCAGACGACAACACCGATGCCTTTCCCGTTCGCAACCGCAACTCTGAAATATGTAGAGCGCATACTGATGGCACACACACACACACACACACACAGACACACACTCTCTCTGCTGATTGCTCATTAGGCCGCCTGTTCATTTGCATGGAGAAGAAATGAAATGCATCCATCAGATGTCTGAATTATTCACTTCCGCTCGGTGCGGCTATGCAAAGACGTGACTCACAACAAAAACAGATCCAGATTCTCTGCTGAGCACTGATGTGGGTGGGCAGTGTTTACTCAGAGAGAGATGATGTCATATGTCAGCGGGATTTGTCAAGGGCGAGGAGGATGACACGTCCGTATTTTGGTGAGGCTGCACGTTGCCCCGGTAACAGATGGGAGCCGTGTTTGGGGGGGGGGAGAGACCCTCCTGTTTCATGGAGATTGATTGGGAAAATTGAAGAGGGAGAAACTGTCGTTTCGGCCCCGTCAGAAGAAAAGTAGGGCGACATTCAGGCTCCTGATGCTTGCAAGGCTTTTCAGTCTGAGACGAGCCTTCCATCTGTCCACGTCTCATCTTTAATTCCCTCTTTTTTTTAGCTTTTGGCTTATTTTTCAAGGTTATTCCTCCTCTTTTAAAGATCATACATCTCCCACTGTCTTCGTTATTATCTAGTTGGACTGGCAATCTCACTCTCTCCAGTTGAAGCCCCCCTGCCCACTGTTTAGTACCAGGATGCAGAGCCAAACTTTCCCTTGCGCTGAGAACAACAAAATTCAATTCAGCAGCTATCACGACCAAATTGAATCTACCTCAGACTCACAGATGTGCTCCAATAAACCGAAGTCCAAGTAAGTCACACTTTGGATTACAAGACACACTTACACACAAAGCCTTCAAATTGTTCCCTCACATCCCCCCACAACAGCAATTTTCATGTTCATTTAACACCCCTACACAAAAACAGACGCCATCCCGAATATTTATACACACACGAACACACACGGTTGGATTACAGACAAGCGGGACTGTCTTTTTGCTTTGCTCAACTTGTGCATGAAAACAGCTAATATTCTACCGGGGAGTCAGGAATCACCCAGCAGCTACATCCTCGGAGAAATGAAGCAATTTAAAAGCACTACGCGCCAAATGGGATATTCATGATTTGGATTCCAGCGGCGGCGGCAGCCACCCTGTCATAACTGAGCAGACGTGACTCCCATTCAGACGGAGGGGAGGGGCGGCAGAGTGAAGAGCTCAGGCTCGCAGGAGAGGGAAGTCCGGCCGCACAAGTAATGGTGGGAAGGAAACGAAAAGAGAGGGAGGAAGTCTGAGAGGAATAAAGAAAGCTCGCGGAGTCCATTTGAAGTTCATCTCCTCCCTCTTTAATCTCACGCTCTCTTTTCTTCTCTGAGAAACACACGCACAGGAACTAAATCTAGTTTACCATCGCGAAAACAGGAATATTTGAATCTTTGCTTCGATATTTTTTGGTGTCAAGGTTTCAGAGCGGTTTCCTTTGAAACTTGTGCCATTTTATTTGTCATCATCATTAAATAGAGGTATGGGGAATTTCATTTGTTCCACTCTGGATTTGATTGGAGCTTGTTCTTCAATAGAAAACTACTTTGAAGGAACCTAATTATAGTCTATAGAGCGAAGGGAATCATTTATTTAATGGGTAAAAGAAGGAGCCGCGCATCAGGATCAGACATCAACCCTCACCTTTGAGAACATTTGAGCTTTTTCTATTGAGAGCTGACATACATTCATGAGAGCACGAGCTTCTTTCACGACCGTGTATTCATCATTTTCTATTTGGTTTACCGATAGTGACACTTTTAGATTCGAACGGCGTCTCCAGGAATGGCTGCCTTCTAAACTTCAGCTCAGTATAGACATCAACCTGGAAAAAAAGGCCACACTTAGATTCCCAAGGATATCATGTCAAGAGATCAAGGCGCGCATGGTTCTGTCGGGTCAGCGGAGTCGGTGAAGTTCACGCATGGCAGAGCTTCAGGCCCCATTGATCTGAGAGCCCCCAGAACAAGGAGGCACTGCAGCATCCGGCAGGCGCTCGGCGGGGCTTTTCTGTGATGTTTGCTGCAATGTACAGTATGTTGCGAGCATATGTGACACACGCTGAGCCTGCCTCCTGTCTCTAACCGCGTGTTTTTCCTGAAGGGAGACCGGTCACGGGCAGAAAATGGCTTTTTCAAATGGCGCACGTTCTTCCCTGCAGTTGGTGCAGGGCCAGTAGGAGGAGAAACCAGGGCACGGCCACGGTGGGGAGGGGAGTCACGAGCAGTGGGGGGGGGGGGAGCAGGTTGGCATGTGACATGATAAGGATTGTGTGCATTAGTAACACTTTTGTGTGCGAGGGCATGAGCTTTAGACATCTATAAGGGTGTGTGGGCGGCAGCGATCCTGTTGAGAAGCACCTGCGGCAACGGGAGAACTCTGGGATTTCCACCTCAGGTAATGGAATCGCTGCCTATCAGCCGCTCACGCGGCTCTCCACGCCGAAACACACCCCTCCACCTACACAGCTTGCCCCCCCCTCTGTGACCCTTTCCTGAACACACAGTCCTGCACTCGCACGTCTCCGCACGCACACACGGCGGCGTACACTGAAGGCTTCTCTTCGGTCAGGAGATTGGTTAAGTGGTAGAGAGCCTGATGGTGAGAGGATGGGCCTGAATACTGATTCACACTGCAGAGGTGGCTCCTGTAGCACGAGCTGCTGATTACAGGAAAGGAGGAAACCAGGGGGGAAGTGGGAAGAAGAAACCGAAGGGGAGAAGAGAAGATTTTATTGTTTAAAAGTAGAGGAGGGAAAAAAACAAGAAGGGACAAAGGAAGGAGCTGGTATAATCATGCAGGTGGACAAAGGTGTCATTTGTGGGCCAGGAAACAAGGCGTCAGAGGGTTGGGGAGAACAGGAGGAATGGAAAATGAGAGTGGGAGGCACCGTTGACGGAGAGAGAGGGGGGAGAAAGAGGAGTCACCGGCATCGCTGAAGGCTTCCTTCAGATCACACGAGGCCCCACAAGAATCTTCCAGCGACTGAGTAACACAATTGCAACACTTCATTCTCTCCGTCTAAGAAGTTTGCACTCGCAGCCGAAACAACTTTCCAACCGCCGTTCCAGGAAGCTGAAGGCAACCTCGATTTGCATTCCTCACATTATGACACTGAGCGAGCGGAGGAATGCGTGATGGGAGTGAGTTTGCACTTAATTTTTCATTTAGAGGTTTGCAAATGGATTTTCTGCTGCATTTTAATCAAATAAAAACACACTGATGAGCTGCGAAAATGGCGGTTAAGCCGGAAATCCATTACATCCTGGGATCCATTGATTATTTGTCTACTCTGAAGCTTCTTTCCTCTGACTTGATGTGAAAGTTCACCTCAGAGGTTCAAAGATTCAGATTGAGCACACATCCATGACTGTGCAGGTGAGCTAACCTTCAGACCACAATCTGTAATACCACATGGTGCCACAAGATGGTGCAGAGGATCAGTCGAGCTAAACCCTTCATCCAAGCAAAAAAACAGATAAAGAAGCAGCAACAACATCTGGCACAAGTATGGACACGAAGTTCCATAACAAATAAAACAGCAAACAACTTAAACCACAAGTAATTGGAAGTCATTGGCCTATAAAAAAAATCAAAGATAGGTGTCTATATACTCAAACACACACAAACTTGGAGCGTCTCATTAGTGAGTTTCCAACAAGTCCTTGTCACAGAAACAATTGGATGCGATGTATCACCTCCCCTGCAGCGATGACACTGACACACCACCATGTCTGATCAGGATCAATGCCTAAACTAAAAACCTCAATGCTGCTTCACGTCTCCCGCATTTCATGTACCGCTGCTTCAACACCGAGCAGAAGAACGTGTACGACTGTGCTCTCTCGAGTCGTTTCCCCACCGCGTTCGTCACTCTGTCTCGTTGTTCATCACCCGGCTGAACTGTCAGAGGCCAGGGTTGGTGAATCACAAGCAAATCTACTTACTGAATCCCCCCATCTGACATTTATTTTTCACAATGCATTACGTGGGTCTCGATGTGTTCATCCCTGGAATCCATTTGAAAAGTACTTTTTTTCCCCAGTATCCATATTGATATAGGCTATTCCTGACACGCACTCTTTAGGAATTATGTCTTAATGGCAGAATAAATCAATCTGGATTAACAGAAACAATGCACATGCAGCCGGGTGGAACAGATGGGGCTCACCGCGATGCGTCGTGTGCACAGCGCAGAGTGTGTTTGTGTGCGCAGCGCTGGCACAGGCTTTTCATGTGACCTTGATAGTGGCAAGCAGAGAACATCCAGCAGCAGCAACGACGGCGAGGCGCGGCGAGTGCCTATAAAAGCGTGGAAATTTTTACGTTTTATGGCTTTTGCAAAGCCGAACCCGGGAGGGTGTAACGGCACTTTTGCGACACTGATCGAGAATGCTGAGCGAGTAGTTCTCTGAAGGCTAGTAGGGCTAGAAATGCAGTAAAATACGCGAAAGTACTAGAGAAAATCCCAGTGCAGTGACTACATAGCTGTAACTTTGTGGAATATTTTCTCTCGAAGAAGTCAAGAAGTGAGAGCTGCACCTAAAAAGTGCGCCGGAGTGGACAAGTTGGAAGTCAGATCTCACAGCCTGTTCATGAAGAGCAATCCTGCATTTTTCGTTGTTACTAGTTGGTAAATTCCCGCTTATTGAGTTGAGAGGCAGCAAGAATTGGGAAGATGGTAATGACATGAAAACGATGTCTGGAAGGTCCCTGTTAGTGATCGACTTCATTCTTCACATTGTGACTTATGTCAGGTGAAAACCTGAGGTAGAAATGATGACACCCCCCCAAATTCAAACCCACGCAGGCTTGTCAGTGACTTGGAAGTGACTGCAGGGCGGTTCCTGACTGACTGCTAATGTCTCCCAGTCTCGGCTTTCATTTCTCCCAGTCACGCTCCTGCAGGCTCGTGTCTTAATGAGGTAAAAAAAAATGCTCCCGGAGCCTCACTCGCTCGCTCCCTGCTTGTACAGTCAGACTTCCACGCAGGTGTGTTTCAAACAAAAAAGCGATGACACTTTAGTCTGAAAGTCAGAGATGCGCCTTCAGGAGCAGGCACTTTGTTTTTGCGACGAGTCTTTACAATGTCACCGCGCTCTCGCGGCACCTGTGAAACCACGACCTCAGCCAAGCCTAAAAACAGATGCATTTTTTTAAACGCTCAGCCTTTTTTTTCATCCACATTCAGTGAACACAAAAGGTAGCACTGGGAAATGGAGCTCTATGTAGGAGACGAGTGAGAATACAAGGTTGTTTCATTAAACCGAGCTGATGTTCCACACTACCAGGGAAAAACAGGGTTCTGTTGGTATTTGTTGCTACCAGATAATCTCAGCCCACCTTGGTGCAGAACAAACCAACGCTGCTGAAATGAGAGCCGAGGTCCTCGAAATCAATAGCCATTAAGCATTCAATTGATTTAAGGGGGGAACAACTGGGGCAATCATGTGAAAATACAGGAGGAGCTTGAATTACCTGTCAGAAAATTAAGCCTCAGCTTGTCAGGGGGACGCGAAGTTAATCAAAGTCAAATCGTGCGAAATCCGGCGGCGTCGTTGATAGAGTGCAGAATTGTACACCACCCTCCTGTTTGTTCAGATAACTGTTGCGTGTATTTTGCACATTTCCTTGATACCTTTTCTGACCAGTATATGCCAGTACTTGGAGGTATCAAATGCTCATGGGGAGACAGATTCACTGGTTCTCTTTAGAGCAGGTGAAACTGCCAGTGAAGTACACTGGAGAAATACATCTTATTGGGGTCACGGAATCTAATAATAATTCTCTTCTGTGTGTTTTATGAGGTGGGCAATCAAGCTTGACTGTTGGGTGAAATAATGCAGTTTGCTGGACACAGTGCAGACCGCTCCAGCTTGTCAAGATTGATGGGTGAGGACGACATTGTGACTCTTAACATGATTATTTGGGCTTTCTTTCATTGTTGTTGTTGCTATCATCGAGTGCAATGAGTGTCGTCCAGAATCAGACATTATTCGTGCAGTGCATAGCATGGCAGCTACTTACTCCGCTTTCCTGGCGAGTCCAACCGAGCGGCAGAGAGTGGTGGGAGTCTGCGGAACAAGGGACTTGCAGCAGGGGCTCCTCTTGTCCTCCTCCGCGGAGTCCGGGCTGGCTTGGCTCCCCTTGGGTGACTGCGGCGAGGTGGGCACAAGCTGCAGCTGCTGGGGATGGTGGGAAGACGGCGCGGGAGGAGCCGGGTGCTGCTGAGGCTGGGCGGATAGACCGGTAATCTGCTGCTGCTGCTGCGGCGGCTGCTGATGCTGCTGATGCTGCTGTTGCTGCTGCTGCTGCTGCTGCTGTTGCTGCTGCGGCGGCGGCGGCTGCTGCTGCTGCGCCTGCTGGCCGAGGTGTGCCGCGGCTTTGTTGCTCCCCGGGTGCTGGTGGAGGTGGGCCGGCGCCTGGGGACTGGCGCTGCGGTGAGTCGGGTGGTGGTGGTGGTGATGGTGGTGTTGCTGCTGCTGCTGCTGCTGCACGGGCTGCTGGACGTAGTGATGCGGATCCCGCAGCTGTCGGTTCTCGCCGATCAGGTCCTCCACCTTCCGCTCGAGCTCGTCGATGCGTTGGCGCTGCGTCTGGATCAGGCTCTGCTGGTTCTGCACGATGGTGGTCAGTTCCTTCAGGTAAAGAACGGCTTTCATTGGATTATCCAGCAGGCTCTCCATCACTGACTGTAGCTGTGGCTGCGTGCCCGGCTGTGTTTACTTCTTCTCCAGCTGATTCTGATGCTGTGATCCGTAGATGGGGGGCCTCGGAGCGGTGCGTAACCGGGATGCTGTGGCGGCAGTCTGACGCTTCTACGCTCCGGTGAGGGTGGGTACTCTCTCTCTCTCTCTCTCTCTCTCTCTCTCTCTCTCTCTCTCTCTCTCTCTCTCTCCCTCCCTCTCTTGCTCCCTCTCTCTCTCTACGCGAGGATACCAGAAATGGTGCTGATGCAAGGGAGGATCAGCAGCATCAGCAGAGAGGGGGCGGGGCCGTGGCGGACCAATGGTTGTCAACAGGCAGGGCGAATAATGAAGCAGATACTCCGTTTGCCTTTGAAATCCAGTTTTTGCGTCTATAGACCCACAAGATTCTGCTTTAAAAGCCTTGAAGACTTCAGTGGTTCATAAAATATGCAGAGTTCTGTAAGACCAGACAACTGGCCCCTTTAAGGACTGTTGGAGGAGGCAGAACTATCCAGAGGCACAATTACAACATGCACAGCCAGAGCTGATCCTTGATCATTTCACTGTGAGGTTGGAGCGCAAACCATGACGCTTTTTCGAAGCCCTTTGCAGTATCTTCGATCTCCATTTATAACATTTTAACCGGCTGTCGTTCCTTTTGTGGAACTTCCAACTAATTGCATTGTGTCCTGTAATAATTAATCATGCAGATCCAGACTGATGCCGGCGTTTGTTCCGACTATCTCTGTTCCTGCTATCGTTTTTTTGTCACCAACTTGATGGCTCCTTCTGCAAATTAGAAAATCCTGTATCGTTTAATCACTGTAATAGAATGACGTGCACCCCCCCCCCCCCCTTTCAGCATGTAAATTAGATGAGCTACATTTCAGAAGGTCTCTGCTTTCCATGTGAATATGAGACGTATGGTGAGGAATGTAACAGCTTCCTCCAAACACAGCTCACTTAAGGGCACAGTAAAGAAATTATCTCATTAAATATTAATTCCTGCTTTAAGAGGTGGATGTAAATTTACTTTAGCATTTGGAGTCTCTCTGTGATATTTCCATGCAAACAAACCGCAAAGTTTGCAGGGAGAGGAGCAACTGAGGAGATAGCAGTCTGAATTTTTTGGGCCAATTGATTGTGTGCTTTTCAACCCCGTGCGTCCGTATCTCTGACTTTACCAAAAGGGAAATAAAAAAAGCAAGTCATGCAGACAGTTAGCATGCAGGCCGAGCAGCCGGGAGGGAAATAGCTTTTAGGCTGGCACAGATGATCTCTCCTGATACACGCAGCAGAGATATGTCACAGAGGGAGTACTTAGCTGCTTTTTCCTGTCGTTGAATTGAAAATGTAAAGAAAGTCACACTCTTAACAGTCACGATTCGGGGTGCGGGGGGGGAGGGGGGGGGTCCCGATTCCTTGTGTTTTCGTTTGGCTTATTTAGATGAAGCGTCAGCTCGAAATAAAGCTGAACTGTTTAGTCATGATTAGTCTTCCTGGCACCAAAGGGGGGCCACATCCAGCACAAGTAAATCACTGTTAATTAGAGCCATTGTCTACTGAAGGGCATTCTGCTGCTGTTGCCCGCAGCAGAAGTGACACTAATGATAAGCTTTTATGTAATCAGAGGAAAAGAGGGACGCGGTTTTTCATCTTTTGGCATGGACACAGTTGAAAGTTTCACAAAGTTTTTCTCCAAAAACGCCCGAGAAGAAAAGATTTATGCGGCCGATGACCTTGAGACCGTGAAATATTAGGACCACAGCGGCGAGCCAGTGCGGGTGCAGCCAGGTCCCTCCTTCCATATGGCTGCTTTACAAGCTGCATGGAGTGAAAAATGCTTTTCGCGCTTGACCAGCGACACGTGGCTGGACGGAGCCAAAAATTGAGTTCTGCGGCAAGGATTGTAAAAACGGAGACGATGCCGGCGGTGACTTTGGAGGTGGGCCGACATCCGCGAGGTGCGTCCTCGCTTATTATGGACTCTGGGTTGGGAGAGGCGCAAATCACCTTTAACACCAATTATCTCGCGGGGAAGTCTGAGGACCTGAGAGAGTTTCACATCCTTGGCCGGAGAGGACAAGGACGTGTCACAAAATGTGATACGAATAATCAGCCTCCCTGCATCTATGAATAAGGCAACATCACAGCAAACTGAAGGAAATCTCCCTGCGTTCTCCTTCCTCGAGCCTGTGAAAATAGCAGAGCATTGCAAACCACTCCAGATTAGGCCTGTTACTGCCATAGCTGCCTATTTTTACCGACATCTTGACCTTACACTTATTTATTGGCCAAGTTTTAATTGAAACTACAGTAAAGTTTTATGGCAGAATCCTGAAAGTGTTTAGTTGGAAGTCCGTCTTGTTTTTGATAGATAGAAGGAGCGTCTCCTCGTTGAAAGAGGACGGTTTTAAAGTTGACAGTCGGTGCTAAAGTTTTGCCCCTCTCCGTTTCCTCCTTCCACGACTTTTAATTTCAAAGCCGCGTTATATCAATATATCTTTGCTCCCCTGAGTGCTGTTGCATGCCGGGTTTGTTACCGAGTTGAAAGCCGACCGGCTGCATTCTCTCTCATTCCACGCAGAGTCTGAGAGACACAGACTGAGCGCGCTGTTGTGAACCCAAAGCAAGAGTCAGACGAACAGAAAGTTTGCTGTTGGGAAGGAAAGCGTTTGATACAAACGAGGACTCTTAACTTAGTTTTGAAGAGTTATGACACGCGGCATCTACATACAAATTTGAAGTTTCCTTCACAACTTTTTTGGAGCTGTTTTCTCACTTTTTGGCCAATTTACACTGCAGAAAACAGCGTAGTATTTCAGAGCCGACTCGGACTTAAATGACACTTTGTGTTTTTGCAACTTCCCGACTCTGCCTCCATATTTATTCTCCACCCATATATGTGAACTAACCTCGTATCCTTCTTTCAAGGACTTTGGAGTATTAACGATAAAGAAAGATGCGATAAGAGCGAGTGGCACGACGAGGCAATTAACGTCAGGTAAAGATTAATTACTTGTGACGATACACTTCATTAGTGACACTTCGCAGTGCTGCCATTTGAGAGGAGTCAGCAAGTCGGCGACACGACGAGCATCTGTTCGGAAAACCGCTCGCAAACATTTAGCGAAGTCACAACTACGATTGTTTGGTGTCGACACAGCGTGCAGCTGTTTCATATTCAATACTTCAAGCATCTTTCATATTAACGTAATTATGATTACGGGACAAATTAAGCTTATAAAGAATAGTTTTGTACCTCATCGAATAATTAAGAGTCTAAAGTTAAGCTGGCTGCCATAGAGCACAATAAAGGATATTTCAGATGGCTGGCGTTCTCAAAAAAAAGTACTGTAATGAAAACAATTTAAGTTTCAGAGTTTAATTTCTTGGAAACTCACTGAATAGCTGTAACAGCCTGTGCTTAATTAAAAAATCAGCTCTAATAAACCAAGTCTGGGCCTTTTAAGTCATTAAAATAATACTCTCTGAGATTCTTTTTCAAATATTTGAGCTGCAAAGCTGCACAAGAAAAACTAGCTGATGGTGTGAAGGGAGGCTTCAAAGTTATTACAGTTTATTCAAACTCATATGTTTCTGATTTTATTGCCGAGTGAAGGTATTTCACTCGAAACTTTCAATCTTGTGGAAGGTCTAAATATCTATAGAGGGCATCTGGTCAATGCCTTGAAGGCACAATCCAACATTATTGGTTTTTCTTCCACCGAAAATGTTACTTTCAAAATCAAAAAATGTTGCTTCATGCAAAGGTTTTTGAATCGCTCTAAAGGAGGCTGAAAACTGGCGTTAATATTTGCTTGAAAGCAGTCAAAGGTAAAGAAAAGGTGTGTTTAGTGCTCCCAGGTGCTCAATGTTTTAGCCTGGACCAGTCAAACACAACACAGTCTGAAAGCGCGTTGCTGTGCAGACAGAAAGCAGCGCAGGTCCTCTCCGTGAAGGCCTCGGCTGAGGTGAATCCAGGTAAAATCCATTATTCTGTATTGATTCCCCTCAGTGCCTCCACACTGAGAAAGAGATAAAGATAAAAGAGAAGCAGATGAGTAATAGAGGAAGTGTTGAGCTTTGATTTCACCAGGATATAGATTATAATGAACGTCTTCAGTGGGCTGTTTTATTTGGTGGCAGCTACTTTATGTAATTCCTCTCTAAAATATTCACTGATGAACTCTTTTTTTGACACATTTCTGGCGTCAAACATTGTTTAAAGTTTTCCAACATCTCCGTTTTCATCATCCAAATTAACGAACGGAGGATGACTCTTTGCACGTTTGCTCCGGGCGGGACCGGAGGCGACGCGGAATCAGCCAAACAAATCCTCTCAGCGGGGGACATTTTTGAATTCAGTCGCGAATTTATGCGTTTAATTAACAAAAAAATACTCAACTGATAATAGAAATACAGCCGAGCTTCGTCTTCTTCTGTTGGACGTAAAACGCTGACGTCTCCACCTGCAGGAGGAATCTTAAACAGCTGCATACGTTTGACCCCTGGTCAGCTTTGGCGGGAAAAACCAATACCTAACAGCCCCCTCCCCCCTCTCTTTATTGGCTCAGAGGAGATCAATGACAGGAAGAGAGCGAGGCCACATAACATAGATTAACTTGAAGCACTCGAGGTGCTGGACAAATACTGTGTGTGTTAAAGAATGCAAGCATTCCTTTACAAATACAACATATCAGTCTGCATAAAGACAATTGCTTCACTCTGCCAAGCTTCTCTCCATATATCTTGTGACTGATGACTGTGTTGAACGTAACTGGAGCAAGCGCAGACTGCTGAGTCCCAGCAGGAGTGAGCAGGACCACTGCCGAAGGTGATGAAACGGTCATGAAACAGCTTCTTATGAGATGCAAACACAGAAAACACAGAGGTTCACCCAACTCTCATGAAAGTGTGAATGTCAATGAAATACTTGGAAATCGGGATATTCAACTTTGCATTGTCTTGCCTCAGTTTGGTGTCCAGCAGGGGGGAAAAAAGTCTTCCTGGTTGTTCTAAACTCTATTCGAACTCACCTCGAAATATTTTTAGACACGCTAAATTATTAATATTGAAATAGGAGGAGTGCTGGTGCATCGCCACCTGATTCAGATTCACCGAGGAGGGAGAAGCTCAGCGAGAAAAAGCCTAATAACTAAAGCTGCGGCGGATTCATTAGACAAGTTGCAGTTTTAGTTCAAGCGGGGCAGATTTAACCTTCAACCTCTCAGCTGTTTCGGATGGATTAGCAGTGAATAACAAATGCACGTCTTCCTCACTTAGTCTCCAGTCATTTTTATCTGCTGCCTGCGAGTGTTTCACCGAGGTTGAAAAGAGATTCACCCCTCAGTCCAAATCCAATTAACACTTTTTGAATGAGGAGCGCAGATTGTCGTCTTTGTGTGTGTGTGTGTGTGTGTGTGTGTGTCTTCTTCTTTCTGTTTATACCCTTGAATCCACCAGTTTAATGCTATTTTAAAGCTCCTTTTCTGTGTCATTACCTCCAAATATAGACGATCTTTTGGAAAAGGAGCCGGATTTGCCTCGAGCGGCTTATTTGTCACATCACCGCAGAAAGCCGCACATATACAGTGAGTAGTTTGTGCTTGCAGGAGCCCAGAGGTCACGGGAATTGGCTTGACATGAAAGGAAGGTCGCCAGTTTGTAGCCCCGAACCAGTGGAGGAATTGTGACTCAGATAAATAAATCTCTCTCGTGCCCTCTAAGAAAGACCAAAATTGGCAAGACTTTCTCCTTTGCTGGAGGCTGCTACCAATAACTGCAACCCCTCACACCCCCTCCAAAAGGCTTTTTTTAATTTTGTTTTCAACAATTCACAGATAACTTTATTGGAAAACTGCAAAGTGGTTGAAACGCGCCTGAAAGCAGGCTTACTTCTGCTTCAAGTTTGGAGAACAAATTAAACGAGTATTTCTGATTTCTTCTCTGAACCTCCAGTTTTTTTGTTGCTCCACCTTTATCGCTGGTTTTAATCGTTTCCACCTGCGTCTCTCAAATGCACTCATGTCACATGTGTGCATATGAAACCCAGTTTTCCTGATGCTTTTGTTAAGTCGTCTGCATTCCCACTGTGGCCTTTAATAGTGACTATCAGTGTTTTTTCCCCCTCCTAATTCTATTCAGTGATTTGTTGGTTTTTATCTCACATTGACATCTGCGTTTCCGTCCCCGTTCCCACTGAACCCGGCACAAACATCCCATCCCGGCCGTGATCGGCTCTCAAAACACCAGCTCGCTGTGACTCGGCCCAGCGGGCTGAGCACGCATCTCGCTGAAGGGACATTTTGACAAGACACATGACTGCTTGCATACACAACATTAGCAACTGAGCCCGCAGCTCCCAGTCATAGGGCAGCCTGCCTAATCACCAGACCACCCTCCGTTACTGTCAACCCCTCCCGCTCCCCGCAGCAATAAACACACTGCTCGCGTTGTATGTTGAAGATTAATGACATCAATCACACTTCCTCATTAGGCCACGCACGTACACACTGCAAACATTGTAATCTGCCTCATGCTTTCTCCGCGAGCTCACCCTCTCATTTTTCTTTTCCCTTTTGGGTTATTCCATGAGTGAAATGAGCTAGCACTGCTTAGAGCCACAGCAGTAATTATTTATTGTCAGGCTCCGCTTCTTCCATCTTCCGAGTTGTGGAAAAACAGTTTGGGGCCTCGGTTAGAGGAGCAGCGTCGGCCGTGAAACTTTGAGTAATGGAAGGAGGGAGTCTTTTTTGTTTTTCTGTCGGAGCCTCGTTCAGGCTGCTTTGTTTGTTTGACATGAAAACATCAATCTGCATCGCATGGTGGCAAGGGGGATTGTGCTTTAGCCACAGAGAGAGAGAGACGGTCCAGGTGGGGCTTTCATGTGGGGTTTGCATGTTCTCCATGTGTGTGCATGGACTTAAATAGATTCGATTTGAAATCCTGCAACTCCTTTTTTTGGATGCAGCAGGTACAAAAAGATGCATGAGAAGATTAATAATGCAATGGTGGGCTGCCACCAAGTGGCACCAGCCACACAGTGCAGTGAGACCAACGTGCATCTCATGTGAGACGGCAACTGACCACGTTGCTTTGGTCACGCCAAGCGTGGATGGAATCGATCCATCATCTCAGCGAGTTTCGTGGACGGCCGCGGTGTCGCGACCTTCACATAAAACAGCCATGTGGCGTTGACACCAATGCACTCGGGTTATCTTATCTCGGAGCGTTTGTAAAAGGTCGCTCTCATCAGCGCCTATTCATAGGCGGGGGGGGACATATATTCAGACCTGGGCAGCGTCTCATTATCGGCCTCTGCGGCTCGGTCCAAGGGCACAGGAAGTTATGTCACCACTTTTCAACGTGGACACAAATCTCGGCATGATGGACGCGTGTGGTTTCCGTGCTGGAGCGCGGAAGATAATCAGGTGAACTGAGAAGGATGCGTGACGGCTCGCTCACCATATTTCACACAGCAAATGGACACTGGTATCCGCCACAATGTGTGAGAGTGTGTGTGCGACTTTGACAGCTGCTGAGAGACGCACACAGACTTTTCTAACAAGTCTATAAAAGCAGACAACACACACACGGAGACACACAGATCTCAAAGCTATTGTTGGTGTTACTGTCATACTTGAAATGACAATGACTGGGCGTCACCAACCACTCAGCCCAGTGACACACACAGGAGACACGGGTATGGCTGCCATGTGCAGGACAGCAGAGCCGGTGGCCGGCGGGGGCCAGCTCAGGTTTTGCTTTCCAAGGCTGGTAAAACATGGAGGAA
>JASSRZ010000032.1:8010004-8027617 GCA_032164315.1 Malacoctenus gilli | reverse complement strand
TCTTTATGCAGTTTTACAAGGTTTTGCACAGCACAGAGGAACGGAGCTTCAATCCGACAAAGAAAACACAGATTCCTGCACATGAACTTGAACGTAGCACCTGTTCTTTCAAAGTTTCTATCCATAAAGTGACTCCTACAAGGAAAATGAAACACGATAACTCCAAATACAAACATGGAACATCACGGCTGCTCGTTTATATCCACTTTATTTGTCATAAGGTGTCATATAAACAAAATCTTCTTGGTAATAAAAAAATCAACACTGCTCATTTCCACTCGTCTACCACTTTGACTGCTGTGAGTCATTGCACTGAAAATGGCCACAGAACACATAGAGGCAGCTGATGTATTCGAGGGCTACGCATGCTTTTACCTCGAACTTTGTTTCAACAATTCTTGAAGTGAATTGGCCTTCAAATAAGTCAATTTTTTTGTTCTTTCAAGTCTGAAGTCTCACTGAGCTCCACCGCCTGTGTCGAACATCTTCTTACGACCCTCCATGCCTGACATGGCCTCCACGTTCTTACGCCAGTCGCCCACTTCAGTAGTAAGTACCTGGGAATGAAAAAGCAGGAATCTCAAAACGGAGATTTTCTCACATTCACGGTCCAGTTACCGCTTTGAGAGACATCTGAGGGTCAGGGAGGCGTCGCCCGCGTACCTTGTCCTGCTTGACGTCCTCCTTCTTCACAGACTTGAGGTTGGCTCTGAGGTCCATGGAGCCTTTGTGCTTGGAGCCCAGCAGAGCTCTCATCATCTCGTCTGCCGACACTCTCACTTTCCGCAGCGCCGGCTTTTTGAACTTGCCCCCAAGATCCTGCACCTTCAGTTTCAGCTCATGGATCTAAAATCGTCCGCAAAAAATACAAGAACCAGCGGTTCAAACTTATCCTGAGATCAGAGATGCTCCACTTTTTGAGCAAACTGCTTAAATTACAAAAATAAGAGGGTTAAAGAGACTTACATCTTTGTTGTGTTTGCCCACTTTGTTTTCGCAATCGTATCGTTCTTCATCCACAACGTCTATTTTCTCATGGAGCTGCCTGCAGAGAGTCTGAGAAACGAGATTTTTCAAGACAAATTATTGATCAGAAATGCACGATTGGATCCACCTCAGTTCATTTTCAGCGACGCATCGCCCTCACTTGTAAGTCATCCAGCGACAATCCAGACAGCTGCAAAGGAGGCAGCTTTTCTCCGAGGTAGCGCACTTTCTCCTCCTCCCTCTCCTGCCTCTCCCGCTCCAGATCCTCGCAGGCCCTCGTGAGGAGGAGCATCTGATTGGGGGGGGGGCAACGGGTGTCAGTCAAAAGAAAAAAAGGGGGAAAGATTTGAGGGGAAAAGCTCCCAGCTGGCTCTCAAAGTGAAGCCGGTACACTTAACAACACAAACACCAAACAGAAAGGGATCGACTCACTTTGAGGGAGAGCTTGCGGGAAGCCGAAATCTTGGACTTCGGCTGGTAAACAAAAAAATGCAGTTTTCATTTCAAAACATTGAAACAACACAACAGCAGCTTGCATTTAATGCTCGATATATTCTAACAATAAGACGCTTTTTGAGCAAAATCAAAGTTTTACAGTCTCTGTTTGACTTTTCATGCAGTTCTCCAACCATACTTGGCTGTCCAGCATCACTATAACTGTTTTCTATATACAGTAAAGTTGTACCGATATAGCCGTGAGTGTTAGTCGCCACACCTCCCTCCTGCAGCTGCATGTAAAAAGATAATACTTTATTATTAGGATGAACTCAAGGGGAAAGCGCTCGGGGATGCTGATAACAGTGTTGTCCGATAACCGCTGCCAGATCTTTGCCATGTGCACGAGGACAGCGTGTCCCCTCGCCATGCATGGTGGCGGTGGGGGGGGATTAGCACTGTGGAATCTCGCTGGCTCACCTTATCCCCTTTGGGATTCATCGCTGCGGATCTGTCGAGCTCCTGAAACAGCAAACAGGGACAAATGAAGCCGATGATGCTGTCGGTAATCACACTTAGGCTCACATGAGTGTATTATCTATTCTTATCCATTTATGAGGCTGTTTTGTTTCTTCACTGGAAAGGAATCGAATGCATGGACATACCAGCAACAATTGGGAAAGACAAAAGAGGACTTTCTTACCTCAGCTCAACTAAAACAAGAGAAAAAACAAACACGAGAGAGACAGAAGCATGCGTGTAAGTCAAAGTTTTGAGGTAATTTGGAGTCATTAGGACTAAACTGCAATGTAATTTAAGCCATTGAGGCTCCACGTTGTGCACAGTCCTCAACATCCCTTGACAGGGGGATTATAACAAGGACAAGACAAGAACAGTTCCCCCCCCACGACGGTCAGCATCATCAGCTTTTTTCCACCCCAGCATGAGCTCAAAAGATCTGTTGATAGATCACACCGACACGTGTCGAAAAAGTCCACACGGCAGCAGCTGCAAGCGAATTTTACCAGTCAGATCCTGCTGAGTTTAATGTCATTTTCCATTCATCAGTGTAATCCTGACTTAATGTAGAGTAATCATGTCTTTAGTAGTATTAATTTGGTTCAATTTTGTTCTCAGAATTCGAAAGACCGTTATTCAAACGAAAGAAAGCTCTGAAAATATCACATCATCTGAAACACACAGACAGAAATGACAAAAACAAGACAAGTTGTAAAGCTCTTGAATTCGAATGTGTTAGAGTTGGACACTATAGATTAGCTGTCGGTCTACCTGCGTTCGAGCGTCTTCGGGGATGAGGAGAGGCGAACAGTGGCTGCCGAAGACAATGAGCAGCTTTTATGTGAGGAGGGCGGCGAGTGGACAGCAGATATAACGTCTGGTCCCAAGAATGTGCTGGCCTGAGCCCAAGCATGGGATATCACCTCCCCTGACTCTGACAGCAGCAGCGAAGAGCAGCAATAAATCAGGAGCTTTACCTTAATGGTATTGTCTCGATGATGCTGTCCGGGTCATGAACTGATCTTGTTGTCTTGAATTATGGAAAAAACACCATCTACCTCATATATAATATTAGATATAAATCATTTTTTCTTTTCCTAAGACATTTTTTTTCATGTAGGAAATAACTGATGAGAGTAGCTTGAAAAATCCAAATATATCAAATAAAGAGCTTGAAATATTGGAATAAATGTTTCTGCATAATTCAGCAGCTTTGACAGGTCTGCTCTGACTATTAATGGTGGTTGATCTTTGCAAACATCAGTCGTGGTTCATGTTCCTCTAAGATCCTCGTTCGTCCAAACAGTGTTTCTTTGTGTGCTGTCTGACCTCCTAAACTCAGCAGACACCTCTGCGCTCTTACGTTTACGAGCCTGTCTTGTCTTCGCATCTGCTGTCAACAAATACTCTGCATGACTTTCTAAAGATTTCAAAGCACGGGCGCTAATCTTGACCGGCGCGCTGACGCTTCTTGCAAATCACTTAACCCCGAAGCATCGAGTTTCGTATCTTTCCAGTGGCTTATACCGGAATAAGGCTGATGCACGCGCTAAGATGTTTTTGGTAAACAGAGTATTAGCCTGCAAGGACGTCTTTTGGTAGAGCTGCATGAAACGCCGGGCAGTCAATGCTGAAGCTTCGCTCTCGCGAGCTGTGAAGACTTCTCGGAGATTAGAAACGATAATGAAGTGAATGGCGGAGATTTGTCTGGGACAAGACGAACACTTCCACTGATTTCCATCCGTCTTCTCATTTATCTCAGACAGGCAGACTTGGGTTTCAGGGGCTGGAGCTTCTCCTTGCCAACACCAGGCAAGAGAATGCGTACTGCCTTTTATCACCATGATTTTTTACATTTACAAGCAAACGATTGGAAAAATATCAATTGTAAGGGGCAACTGGGATCTTTTCCAAAAGGAAGAAGGAACCAATTATCTCCTTATGTACTTGTTACTGGCTATACCGCTTCTCTGTGGTTTGATTTTGTTAAACTCCTGAGTTTTCAGACATAAATCGACAAGTGGATACTAGCACCTGCCCATGAGTCACCTTGTCCTTGCTTTCCAGCATCGAAACTGCAGAGATATTCTGATGTCTTAAAGTTCCTGTTTAATCAGTGCGACAGGATGATTACCAAATGTGTCTGGCCTCCAGCTTTTACACAGATAAAGAGACAATACATCCACCAGCAATGAGAGACAATAAAAGGATGAAGACGTGGGGGGCAACAAATGTTCTGTCATCATTTTTTTTCAGTGATCCTTAGCAGGTGGTTGTGCTATTTTTGATGCAACCCAACTCCCTTCTGTCTCCACATAGACACACACACACACGCGCGCACACCTCGAACAAAATAGTAGAGAGGGCTCAGAATTGGGAGCTGCCTGCGATACACTTTCCTCCGCGGGTTTCATAACTTGGAAAAATATTTGAAATAGAAAGGAGAAGCGAAAAGAATAGCGGTCCTCGGTGAGGACGCCGAGCGGCGGCCCGGGTTTATTCTCACCCGCTATGTGGAGGAGTTGTTTGTTTTTCCAGTTGTGTGCAACACAATCCATCTGAACGCACGGTCATGGTCTGACCACTTAAGCTCTGAGGTGACTCCATGTTGACTTTGAAGTCTGTATTATTACTCCAAACCACTTCGTGCTATTCGTGACCCAAACAAAGTTCAGGCCTATTTAGGCAGTCAAAAATAGACACGTTGAGCTCTGGGTGTCAATTGTACAATGATTTAGGGACGACAATCCGAGAGCGATTTGTGCTGCAATAAATTGGATTTTTTATTCAGTTTGAAATTTCGACGTTTCTTGTTTTTACAGTTCTATGTGACTTAAAATCAACGCGCTGTGTTAAACAAGAGCAGCACTACTGTCATCGTAACTCCTTCCATCTTTGCGCCCTTCTTCACTCCCCCCTCGCCTGCCTTTAGTCACTCTTTGGATCTTGCGCTGGGCTCCATAGTAGCACTTTTGTCTGGACACTGGGCACCGCGAGCAGCTGACGCATGACTTCAGCCAAGCGGCCTGCCATGGCATCCCGCTGCCCACTGGTCCAACCTTGACTCTGCCCTCCAAGATTCCCGGCAGGGTGCAGCGGGCGCCCTGAGCAGCCTGCATTTCTCAGCTCCACCTCCCTGTGCTCAGCCTGCAGCCACGGCGTAAAAATCACAACGAAAAGGCTCCTTTAGAAAGGTTATCTGAGAGTCATTTACTGCTGGATCCTCAGCGTCGGTCTACATCTTGAGAGCCCGTAGACACACACAAGCATCCAGCTTGTTAAGATGAAACACAATCCTGTTTGTCTTCCCTGAGTGTGTCTTTATAAGCATATAAAGCGAAAACACAAGAGGCACCAACTTCCCTCATAGTTAAAAGGCACATCCAGAAAAAAAGAGATGCACAGCTGAGCGCCCAGTTAAGAAGCTCAAGCACCTAAAAATGCCTTTCACCCACACATGGGATTTATTTTATGGCAGATAAAGCGGCCAAATACAGCCTGAGCCCCGGCAATGTCCACATGAGGTCAGCAGAGCAGAGCTGCCGCAGCTGCCTGCTCGCAAAATCTGAAGAAGAGCGAAAGAAACAATTCAGGGGTCTGAGGTCACAGTTTGAGCGTGTGTCCGCCGCGCCCCCCTTGCGGGAGAAAACGAACTGGTAGCCAGCGGGAATATGTTTGGATTAGAAGGAGATCATAAAGTGGCTTTAGTGCGGGGTTAGGGTGTGGTAATCTGGCGGACAGCTGCGGCAGCGTCTCAATCATCCCAAATCCCTCCTTTGCCGTCCTCTCAGCGGTGCAGGTACAGTCCAGCAGGGGGCGACAGCGGAACACATTCGGGGCTCTCAGCGGGAAGCCGGTGGAAGGGGGGGGGCACTCCTGCGTTTTGCAGCGGCCTGCGACAAGCCAGCGGGAGTGAACACTGGAGCCCAGAGCGGGACCTTCAAAACAAAATCCAGGACTATATATGTGTTGGGAAGCTAAAGTCTAAGATGTTCATTTTTAGATGATGCATAATGTGTGATTTTTTTTCTCTGGGTATATACAAGTACCTTAATACAGAATACAATTATTTGCATACTTTTGGCAGATGCCTCACCTAAATGATTATATGGGTGTGTGAACCCACATGCTGCTGTGTTCGGTTTAGGAGCCGCAGGGCTTGATGGCCTTAACTACAAACCATCCGGTTTGTTACAGGTTTACCTGCAAGCAGAGCCGCACCTGCCTGCCGGTCGAGGCACCGACTGGTTCCTCTGGAAAGTCCAGAGGAGCTGACAAATCAGTGAAACACTCAGCCAAGAATGCAGTGGGACTGAATACATAAGAACATGTTGTATCTTTTGCAACTACTTCAAATTTTTTTAAAGTCAAATTTTTTCGGGTGCAAAAAAGGCGGGATTTGTCCGCCTGTTTGCAAAATAATTCATAAAGCTATCAAAGGCTTGTTGTTAAAATCTTTATGTTCTCTGAACGCATCCCTTCTGAAAGTAACATTTTCTAATCATGGTCCATGATCCGTGTTTTTTTATTTTGAAAGCCGGTTTCCGCCCTCAGTGATGCCGCTCTGGCCGCCGTGACCCTCCTCCAGCAGCACAAGAAGCACTTTGTCTCGGCAGAGGGGGGTGTTGACAGGAGAAAGAAGTGGGGGGTGGACGGAGGCTGAATTGGCCTGGCCCGGTTCTCGCCCACCGCAGACCGTGCAAGCAGGACACCGGTGGCCCGGAGGGAAAGGAGCGGAGCACGGCGTGAGGAAGGGGCTCCAGGTGGTCAGGATCAGGTTGAGAGGGAGGGAGGGAGGGAGGGGGCCACTCTCGCACGCAGGCAGGCACACGCAAGGACACCCCCCCGTTTTTTTCTAAGGACTGGGATGCAGCGGGACACCGGGCGTGGAGGGCGCTTCTCGTGATTCCGCCCAGGCTGCGATGATGGTGGAGATGCACGGCGCGCAGAGCGGCGGATTCCTGCAGAGCCCGACACACTGCACCACGGAGCTGCGGGCGAGCGCGCCTCGCTCCCGGGATCGACGCCTCTCTCCATCCACCCCGTCTCCGCAGACCGGATTTCCAGCCTGATGCCCGAGCCAAACATCCGCGGAACAGACCACCCCAGCGCCTCGCCTCGTCTCCGGGATGCGACGGGGACTCTCCGGCTCTGACGCACCGAGTCCCCTGCGCGTTCCACCAGCGGCTTGCATGCGTGTGCACCGGCTGTTTTGAGTGAGCGAGCGAGCGAGACACGAGAAGGTGGGAAAGATGTTGGTGCGATGCTGCCGGGCCAAGCTGTCGGTGTGGGCCGCCCTGTGCGTGGTGGTGCTCTGCTGGTTCTACGTGTACCCCGTCTACAGACTCCCCCGCGATAAGGACATCGTCGAAGAGGTGCTGAGGCAGGGCGACGTGTGGCAGAAGAACCAGACGGGCATCGATCTGTACAGGTCAGACTCGGATTTCGGCCCATTGATTTTGGGAACACTGTCTCTCAGTGTGACTCCTCAGATTTCCCAAGTGGGAATAAAGTGGGAGGGCAAAAAATGTGTCGGTTTTTTTTTACTTGCTTTTTCATCTTGGGGCCACTTTTGAACACGTTTCCAAATATTTTACCTTTCCATTGACCTCCTTTTGTCTCCTTTGAGTGTGAATTTATGAGCTGCTCTAACTCACTAAAGAAAACCACCAGCGGACTCAGTTCCACTCACATGTCTACATCTTGAAACGTTTTCTAGATTATTGCAGATAACCACAAAACTGGTCCAGCGGAGACTTGTTTGGGGCTCAGGGGCTCTTTCTGGGGCTTCCCAACGCTGCCTGAATCAGCGGAGTTACTTTCGCTGTGGCAGCCTTGTTTGAATCTCACTCCGTTGACGATGTGACAGTTCTCAGCGGCAAAGCCGATTAGGATAATCAGAGAGGGTGACACCTGCAGAGCAGCAGGGCAGGACTCTCCCACCGGGGGCAGGAGGTGCTCACATGGAGCTGCTGTTCCTCAGTGTCGCTCCGGCAAGGAACCGTCACGTTCGTATAAACAGGAGACGCGAAAGAAAATCCCAGTTTTTTGTTGCCTTTTCCAGAAATAACATCTGAATGAGTTGATCTGCTTCCTCAAAGCCCCCCTTCCAAAAAAAGCCCCTCAAACAGTGTTTTCTTTGTCTCGTTGATGCTCCAACAATCTCTAAGAAAAGGACAACAGGCTCTTATTAATGCCTGCCACTTCCTCGAAGCCCAGCCGGGTAGTTATATCTAATTTGCGTCATCTCGTCCCAGAGATCATCTAATCTTATGGCTTCTTCACACAGGAAGCTGCTGACAGAATGCTGCAACCCCAGGCGGATGTTCGCGGTGACCAAGGAGAACTCGCCGATGGGCAAAGTGCTGTGGTACGACGGCGAGTTCTACCACTCGCACACCGTCAACAACGAGACCTACTCGCTCTTCGTGCAGGTAAACGATGGCGCCGATTTGAGAGCTTCCTGTTCAAGTTCCCCACATGCGAACGAGCACTGGACTTCACATGCTCCACGTTGGGGTTCTGGTGGGTTTGACGCTCTGACCTGACAGCTGCAAACGTCAAGGAAATCCTCCACCCCTGACTCTGGGACACAGGATGAAACTCCGACCAGATGATGGAAACCAGTTTTTTTCTCTCCTTCCTCAACGCAACACAACACCGTTGCAGGAGGCTGTTGGTTTGAAGCGAAGGGGGATCCTTGTTGATCCATAATGGAGGAAGGGGGAGGGGGAGTGGGGGAGGCAGAGGAGACAGACATCCTTTCAAGGGTGGGGGATTACCGGTGTGGTGGGCCTGGCGAAAGGGACTTCGATACTAGGATGTGGAAACAGGAAGTTTGAAAAAAAAGATGTCTGAAAGGATGCTGAGACCATTTCTACCTAAAAATATCATCTCCTTAGATTTGTCTCTCTGTAAAGTGTCCCTGTAGAGTCTCTGCAGCCCGGAGAGACATAAAAGCATTTAGGGTGAAAACAAGAAGAGATTTCAACCTTTTTTTTAAGCCTTCGTGTATATTTTTATCTTCAAATCAGGCTCTATGTTTACTCTTTGAAAGGATATGCACTGCTGTGTTTTCCCACCTCAGTCGTCCCACTTGAACACCCCTCAAAGAGCAGCTGGAGGAGGAGGGGGAGGAAGCGGCCCGAACTTGACTTTCCTTCCCATGTAAAGAGTGAACCGAGGCATCATTCACAAACGGGCCCAGACTGTGTATTTGTGCCTCTGCAGCCAGATAAGGGCTGCAGGTCTATTTTTACATGGTGTGTGAGGAGCGAGCATGCACGCGCGCGCGCGTGTGTGTGTGTGTATGCATGCGTGTGTGCGCATCTGGATGAGGGTGTTTATATGCGTTTGTGCCTGGAAACAGGAGAAAAATGAGAAAGTGGAGGGCGAGCGCTTGTTGCTGTGGTTTCTGTATCCAGGGGCAGCTGATCTCAATATTCATCGAGACGTCGGTCCCGCCACCGAGGCCGCGGACCTGCGCTCCTCATATCCTGCTCGCTAAATGTGATGAATATCTGACCCTAATTTGCAGGCGCGAGCTGTGCATGTTCATTCATGACGGATTGGGGGAGGTGAGGCTGGATAGACAGGAATATGAATAGAGGGAGAGGCCAAGTTCCACCCTGCTATGTGTGTGCCAAATAGCTTCAACTACCGCTTTTAATTACTTTGTTTTTCTGCATTAAGAGAGCAATACCTTCATTTTCATTGATAAATATACATTTTAAAATCCATAAATCATGATACTTTGTTTCCTCCAGCTTTAGGCCATTCACATTCAGTCACCTGGCAGCTATTTCAAGTAATCTTGAGGAGTATTTTAGGATTGGATGCTGGACAAAACAATTCACTTCACCTACACTCATAAAAGATCAAAGCTGCAAGCATTTTTAAACCGTGCGTCTGCACAGGTTAAAAAAAAATGTGTTAAGTTTAAAACTTTACTTTTGTGGTGATTTCTCATTTTGACACATCAATAAGAGATACGCTCTGATTTTAGCTCCTCGAATGTGCGACTGAGTTTTATTTTGTCTCAGTTTCTACTGGTATCAGTGAAATATTTGTTGGTTTGAACTTGGTAGTTTCATGCAATGCCAAGTGGCAATTTCACCAGGAAATCACCTTAGTTTCTAAAGCTTCACTTCAATCCTTCCATCTCTTCAAAAAACCCTCCAATATTCAAAGCGATTCAATCAAAATTCTCCGTCGCTGCATATCTTTCTCAGTCGTATTGCAAAACGTCAGCAATTCCAAGTCTATTTTATCCAAAGACCTTTTTAAGACTATAAATTGTGAGTAATTTCAGTGAACCAGGCATTTTTCAACTGTACGAGTTACACTTTTCGTGCAGTGTTAATGCAACTGTGCAAGTTTTCTCCAACGCAGCACGAGTGCATAATGGAGCGTAATTGAATACCGATGCTAATGTTGGATCCTTTCATGCAGCATGTCGCCAGGATGTGGCCGGTAGTTATTATTCTCCCGTCTCTGACTCCTGTGCATCACCCTGCCCAAGGTTACGACACCACTCGGCCGGCATTGTGCGGCCGCGAGCTTGTGTGCGCCTCCGCGCAACGCTTGCTTGGCGTATTTTTAGCAGCGCCGTAGCACTTCCCCCCGCGAGCCGCCTGCATCGTGGCGCTCTCTCCGTGTCTCCCAGAAGGAAGGTAACTGGTAGTTAGAGAAGGGGGGAGGGGGGAGGGGGGGTTGTCTCCTCAACTGCCAATGCTGTGATTGCGGGTCTGCATACACAGACAGACAAGCCGCGCAGCACCGAGCTGGCAGCGGCTTCGCCAAACTGGGCATCTGCCAGGGAATGTGCCAATTAGGGCTTTTGAGAGGTAATTGTTGGGTTGGTTCAGTGGCTGCAGCAAAGCAGGTATACAGTCAAGCTTCATGCCATTCATTCTCTCTGGACGCAGAGTGACCTCGTTCCTGCAGCCTGGAGACGTAAAACACTGGATGTATGAGAAGAAGCGGCGAGCGGGCATGAATCAAATATGGCTGTAAAAAAACTTTTTTTTTAAGTTAATATGTTTACTTTCACAGTGTTGCTTCCTCCTTCTGATGCAAAGCCAAAAAAGTGTCTGCTTCCTCTGGTTGCGCAACTGCAATATTTCATTTCAATTTGTAATATTGAAATCAAGTTCCTTTTTGCAGTTTGGCGAGTTGAGTGAGTTGAGATTGAAATGAGCCAAACACAAATAGGCAAATTGAAAAATTGTAAGGAAATTGAACCAATGTGATTAAGTTTCTATTTATTGTTGCACCTCGTGTCACCGGTAAAAGTGCCCCCCTCTTTTTTTCCAAGTCGTAGCCCAACTTTCTGGTTCCCCTCTGCTGCTTGATGTGCTGTTAGCAGGCCATTGTCCTCTGACTCAACCCACTGTCACGGTCCAAAAGAGGCCCTGAGGCAGAAAGAAAACCTGCATGTGTGTGTTGCGAGTGTGTGTATGTGTGTGTGTGTGTTCTCCAGTGAGTGCTCTCCAGGAGGAATAATGAGCACAATTGTTTCCACCGTCTTAATCCGTGCCTCCGACTTAAATGCGACCGAGGCGGAGCGAGAGGCCTTTTGGCTGATGAAGAGTGGGACATCAGTGTTTCCTGCCACCGCTTTCATACTGTCCTGATGATAAGGCGGTGATTCATTACTGGTCATTGCTGGTCGTGACTTAGTGGCTACAATCGAATGAGCTCATCTTACACTTACTGGAAGCTTCACCTATGTTTTGTGGTCCGGAGCTTGCAGTATTTTTTTCTTCCTTCTCGTTGATCTTTGCACAGTTTGTTTGTCGTTGTTGAGACTTTATCCCAGCAAGGAATTGGCGTCGTATTGAGTGCGGGATAGAGCTGCTATAGTAGCTGGTATTGACTCATGCTGGATATGTTGCCTTGAAGAACATTTCAGCTGTGCTACCAACTAGCAGAGAGAGACTGTCTGTAGTCCAGAAATGGGGAAAGAGAATGTTTACAAGTCGCCAAATTTGGCAGAGTGAGACAACAAATAGCGCTTGAATGTTTCTCTTTCCCATCTATTTTTATGATGACTGTGTTCAGACGTCATTTCCTCCTACATGATCAAGAGTTTGTTTCAGGAGTAAATGCCAGAAACTGAACCCGAGTCATTAGCCGTGTGAAAGCAGCTTGTGTTCATCCTGGCTTCGTGTTTCCTCGCTGCTTTTGTTTGTCAGCACCCCGAGGCTGCGAACGGAAATTAGCGTCGGACCAGGGGTGATACAGGGTGACTCATGTATCTGCCTCGACTGTACAACCCAAGTCAAGCAGAAAATTGGTATTTGTTTCGGTGCATCTGGCTGCGCCCATCACGTCCAGGTGTTTGTGTGCTAAAGAGAGCTGTCCCTCTTTTCCCAGGACAACCCTCTGCAGCTCCCTCTCAAGAAGTGTGCCGTGGTGGGCAACGGCGGCATCCTCAGGCACAGCAAGTGTGGACGGGACATTGACCGGGCCGACTTTGTCATGCGGTGAGAAAAAAACAAGGACTCTTGGGGGTTTGGAGGGGGGGGGTTAATGTGTTGCATGCGTCTAATTGCTCCGCCGCTCCTCCGAATTTGAATTGGTCGTGCCCGAGAGAGCAGTGAAACACCAGCCGCCCGCAGTGATAACGAGCGCTGGTGTCGACTGTAGCAAAGGGAAGGAAGGCTGCGACTGGAAACTCAGGTCACAGCGAGGTCAAGAAAGAAACGGAAACCAGTGAGATAGCAACCATTCACAACAGCTGGCCTTCCTGAATTTACAGTTTTGGTGCTATTTTGCATAAATGGTCCAAAAACGACCAAAAAGGCCTGCATTTTTTTAAAAGATGTTCACAGAGGGGTGAAAAACCTCCATGTCAGTTGCATGATGAGGGGGCTCTGTGGTTTTGATTCTAAGACTGATCGCTTGGAGTTATCTGCAGTGTACAACCAGGTTTCTTTCGGTCACCAACTCTGCGTCAACTTTACATATTGACATCAGCTTCCCAGGTTGTCGCCTCTTTCATTGAGATACTGCTTCTCACTCACTATTTCATTGCAGTTCAACAAGTCAAACCTGTCCCTCACTGGTGCCCCGAGCAACAGTCCACCAGATAAAGTGCACCAGCGTCAGCGGTGCTTCGCAGCGATAAGAAAACGTGTCGTCCTGCTGATTTCTGACAAACTGTGACTCAGCAGTTTTGGCAATTTTCGACGGGTGGGCCTCCTGCAAACAGCCCTGCAGTCATCTTCCCTCTGTAACAAAGATAGCTGCTTCATGGGGTATTTTTAAGACTAAAAGAGTGAAGATGATCACGGTGTTATGTAAAATATGCTTAACAATTCAGCCCCTAAATGTAGGTTGCGATTAATGATTTAAAACAAGGCAACTCCCGCAAGCTTCAGCGCACAAACTCGTTGCACAACCGCCGCTCAGCCGTGATGTTCCCTGCTCATTGCTGCCTGTTGTACCATGATGAGCTATTATTACTTTAGTCTCCTGGCTAGCAATGACATTTTCCTGCAACTGTGCACAAAAAAGCACATTCATCTGCTTCTCCGCTGACCTTTTTTTAATCAGATCGGATCCTGCAGTGAAAAAAGAAGCTCTCTTATTGGCTAAGTGATTTTTCTGGCTTGCGTCTGTCAGTTTGTGTCTTCATTTGTTCTGCTGTAGTGAATCAAGTCAAAGTTGCTCGAGCGTTTGTGTGTACGCACACGTGTGAAATAATGTTCACCGGTGTCTTGCAGGTGCAACCTTCCTCCGCTCTCGAAAGAATACTTGGAGGACGTGGGAACCAGAACGCACCTGGTTACAGCCAATCCCAGCATCATCGAGAAAAGGTGACGGATGTAGAAGTGCAAAGATGCGTCAATACACACAAACTGTGTTGTTCTAACCACAAAGGAAGAAGCTGACATCCTTTACGGAGGCCCAGGAATCAAGAAAGTACAGACTTGTCTGTAAATGAGTAACCGAATCACAACTGAGCGAAGTGCCTTCCTGTGTTTGTTTTTTCTCAGATTTCAGAACCTGCTGTGGTCCAGGAAAGCGTTCGTGGACAGTATGAAGGTCTACGGCTCCAGCTACGTCTACATGCCGGCGTTTTCCATGAAGCCTGGCACCGACCCGTCGCTGCGGGCGTACTACGCGCTGGCAGACACCTCCTCCAACCTCACCATGCTCTTCGCCAACCCCGAGTTCCTGCGCACCGTGGGCAAGTTCTGGAAGGCCCGCAGCGTGCACGCCAGACGCCTCTCCACGGGGCTCTTCCTGGTCAGCCTCGCCCTGGGGCTGTGCGAGGAGGTGACGGCCTACGGCTTCTGGCCCTTCTCCGTGGGCCTGGACGAGAAGCCCATCAGCCACCATTATTACGACAACATCCTGCCCTACAAGTGGTTCCACGCCATGCCCGAGGAGTTCATGCAGCTGTGGCAGCTGCACAAAAGCGGTACGCTCCGCATGAGAGTGGGACGCTGCCCCCCTCAGGAAGGAGGGAGTTAGGACTGGAGCGACGGGCGGTCGGCTCGGGTTTAGCAGGTCGGGAGGCGGACGGAGACATGTGACGTTGTCGCCTTGAAATGAAGTGAGGATGGCTGCGTCTGCGTCCATAGTCACCGCTGTCCCTCCAGCTAATCCCTGATTATCATGAGAATGTCCACCACCCAGACCAGCAGCATCAGGGACACACACACACAAACACACACACACAAACACACACACACACACTCAGTGTAAAATATCATACATTCCCTAAAATCTGCCATACTGCTCGTGTGCATGGATGTGTGAGCGTCAGAAAAGCTTCAGTTGGGACAAACACGAGAGGACAGACGAGTGGATTTTGTACTCTGCTGTATGTGACTGACACATGGGGCAGCTGGACCAAACCCCCCCTCTGGGTCTTTGTTAAACATAGACAGAAGGAGCGGAGGACTGAGGGGGGGGGGATAATAAAAACGCACTGAGAGAGCGGCGAGGAACAAGAGGGGGGGGGGGGAGATAATGGCGTTCTGGTACCTCATAGCCTGAATAGGAGCAAAATTTAAATGGAGAGAGAAAATAAAATGGCATGGGGGGGGGGGGGAGCGTGAAAGCTGGCTGGTTTGTGTATGAGGGGGATTTTTTTCCCTCTCTCTCTCTGCTTTCCTTCAACCCAGCGCTTGATTGGCATTCTGTGGTGCCAAACGGAGCTTTAGTTCAAAGCAGGAGCCATTAGAAACGGAGTCTTACGTACATCCACTCGAATGTTGAGCTAAGTTGCATTTTTTTGAACCCCTTCAGTGAAAAGGGAAAACGAATCCAACCTGATCCGCATCATGTTCTGTTGTTGTGGGTTTTCCTTTGTTTGGTGATTTTCTTCAGGAAAAAAAATGTGAATTCTGTTTTTGCGGAGAAGGCGTCGCAAAAGAACACTCGCTCTCGGTACCTCACGTTTTCTTTGGCGCCTGTCGTCGCCGACTGACTCTTTGGTACAGTCAATCACATGCAGGCTCCCCCTTTTGAATCAAAGGGGAAATCAAAGAAAACCCCACCCTCGCCATCATCGTTCGAGGGGGCTGCATCTCTTGGTAACTGTACTATACTGTCAAGTGCCAAGCCAAGGGAACAGTCGCCGCCACCGCGACAGTCCCGCGCTGTTCTCGTGCTTCTTGCACTCTGGAAATGACACGACGTGACTGACATGAGGAGAGGAAGTGACGGCGGACTGGATGTCACAGAGAAGTGGCATTCTACTCCATGTCTGTTCTGTTTTTTAAGGTGTTTGTTCACTTTTTCGTTGAGTTTAATGCCGGACACCTTCACAGAGTAGGTGTGTGACTTATTCTCCGGAACGCAGGGATCACTGAGCCTCTTGTCCTGTGCTCCTGTTTGGGTTTTTTTGTGTTTGTTTGGGTTTTTTTGCCTTTATGTTTGCACAAGGGAAAAGTAACACAACACTCGCGTGTTGGTGTGGTTTTTAGTCCAGGTGGGCCTTGCAGGTGGAAGACAATGTACTTGATTTGTGACTTCTATGAACAATGTTATTTAACAGTGATAAATGTGACCGTGCCATACTGTCATTACTGCAACGGAAGGCTGACTCTGCATGGGGGGGAAGTGCATGCAGCGTGCCACAGTCCCTTAAAAGAAACCCCGCCGATTCAAGGTACAAAACGTGTCCACGGGTTCGTGCGTTTAGCTTTCTCTTCATTTCGTCCAATCGAATGAGGTCCTGTGCCTTCGAGAGGCAACACAGGAACCTGCTGATGCTAATAATCTGTGTTTGGCCTTGCGGATCAGTGGGAGAAATGTTAAATTGTTCATCTTGTTCCTTAATTTGTGTAAAAAAAAAAAATCTCCCCTAAGTGGACCAAGTCATGAAGTGAGACAAACTACGTCCAGTCCTAATGCACATCTGTTTTTTTGAACCCTTTGACATCCTGCTCATTCATTTCTTCAAGCAAATTATATCAAACAAAAGTCAAACTGCCTTTAATTTTGCTTGTTTGTCAATCTCTGTGACTTACTTTTATTTGTCTGTCAGAAACATCGACCCCTTTACGGTCCAAACTGTGGGAGTTCAAAATCCCACCGACTCGTTTTGATGATCTGGATGTTGAAGGGTTGGGACTGGCGTTTGAACTCTGACCAATGTTTTCCGTACGTTCTGTCGTGATGTTTCCTAATTTGCACCTTCGTCACTATGATTTGGTCTCCCGCCCAGTATTGTGAATGAATGACATTTGACTTTGAGTGAATCGTCAGGAAGCATGATGGTTTCTAAACGTGTATGTGCTTTTGTTTGGTACACAGTTTTTGTTTTTTTTATCTCTTTCCATTGTGTTCCGATCCGTGCTCTCATTCCACACCATCTGAGCGATGCTGACAGTTTCTTCTCACGGGAAGGGAAGGGAAGGGAAGGGAGTCTGTGATGTGTATATAAATCTGTATATTGACCAGTTAGTTTTAGGTGTTCAACCGTCTGTTTTCGAAACTACTTCACTGAGCTGGAAGTAAACTGTGGTTGTGTTCCTCCTGCTACTTCTTGGGTAACGTTTGCATAGGTTCCAAAAAACGAACGTCATGTTTTATCACGAGGTTTTTCGTCATCGATATTTTTCCTGTTTGGTTTTTCGGCTCTCGTGTTTGTTTGCTAAATATGAAGTTAGCTGAGAAGACTGTTTTGTGAGCCTCAGAGGTGGCGCGCGCTTTGTCACGTTTGGAGAGAGCCGTTTTGTTTTTGACGCTTAGCTCAACTAGCTAGCCGCCAGCTATGAATTACACTCATAAGAATAGTGTCAGTTATTTCTGATGTGAAGCTTTTAGTTAAATGAAAAAGTAAGAGAAAAGAGGAGCATGACACACACACACACACACACACACACACACACACACACACACACACACACACACACACACGTACACAATGGCAGGATTGTCCCATTTCACTCTGTGTCTAAGGCCAAATGCTCCCATCAGTCAGGCTGCAGTGTGGCAACAGGGGGAGCCAATTGGTTAAAGTCTGGTGAGGGAAAGTCACATGTTTGATCCCCGAAGCCACCAGATGATCGGCTATAGTGTCACTAAACCGGGCAATCCTCTCGACGTGATTACAGTGTGAAACCAGCTACGGATTGGGCGTGTGTGTGTGTGTGTGTGTGTGTGTGTGTGTGTGTGTGTGTGTGTGTGTGTGTGTGTGTGTGTGTGTGT
>JASSRZ010000032.1:7985122-8009904 GCA_032164315.1 Malacoctenus gilli | reverse complement strand
TGTGTGTGTGTGTGTGTGTGTGTGTGTGTGTGTGTGTGTGTGTGTGTGTGTGTGTGTGTGTGTGTGTGTGACACTGATGCTGTGTCCAGGCGTAGAATCTGCCACATGTGGCGACAGTCCTCTAACTGTGTCAAGGACGCACGCAGTCGAAGCCGGAGAGTGATAGAAACCTCGAGTCAAACATACAGCTGATGTGCAAACACACACAGGCACTCCAGAGTGACGCTGGGATCTAACTCCCAAAGTTAACAGTCCTGCTGTTTGCCATAGAAACACAGGCTTCTTTTGATTCCTTCATCTGTCGATGCGTCACCATCTGCAAGAATTTTAGTGCTTTATTTACTATGCTGCGTTGCAGACACCTTAAAATCAGACGACTGTCGTTTTTTTATTCTCCGACTGCACAACGAAAACACACTTATCTGCCCCCCCCTTATATAACCAGTCCTATAATTATCTTTAGTGCTCATAGCAATTACCGAGTGTGACTCATCTACTCTCTCACACTTAACTGTCAGTTTTGTTTGATAGTCCACCGACTGCTTCGTAGCCCCGGTGCAGGATTGTCATGTCAGACTTCATTTTGTAACAGGTTGCCGGGTCAAACTGCCGACTGTCAGTCATGGCATCTGCCGGCCGGTGATTGGTGGAATGCAGGTATAGCGGGGCGTGACCGCATTCTATATCTGGATACGGTTCAGCCGGGCTGCTGTCCGTGTCAGCTGTCATTTTCTGCCTGGTCGGCTTGCAGACTCTGGCAATAATTTACACCGTCCTTCGCTGGGATTTTCGCACGCGCGTCAGGCTCCATCAGGGTTTGTCGAGACGACTTTGTGCCAGATGCCTGAAGGAGGATTACTGCAAAGATCAATAGGCAATAACATTGATTCAATACATCCTGTCCTTCCTAATAAACCTCAATATTCTCTTTGGCGCATGCAGGAGGAGTCGCAGGTGTCTCTCAGAATCAAATCCGTGTGTAAAAATGAAGAATTGATGTCCTAAAACAGGTTCTTTCAATGAAGAAGATGCATTACAGCCATCTCATTTCATTCGTTTTCTCTCCCTGATCATAAACAAAGAATGAAGGTGACACAGGTTAACTAAAACTACTGTTAGTCTTTGTCAGCACGCAATAAAGTGCAGCCGCTGCATGGCGCGTGACAATCTTTGACACGTCTCCTCGGTGAACCTTTACGTGGGGCGTCAGAGAGGAAGAGCAGAAGGCGATCGGTGACGGCGCGGAGCGGGGACAGATGTGTCATTGTCGGGTGCCGTCGAGGGCACCGCCGTGAAAACAACAGATGGCCGCGTTACCTGAACAGCACGACGAGCCCGGCCGCGGCCGCGTTCTGGGCAGCCGGGAGCTTTTTTTCATGAACTGACCTTGGGCCTCTCGGCGGGACTGCCGACGGACTGGTGTCGGGGTTCGGGTCACGTCCCGAGTGGCTTCTCGGACCTCTAAGCCTGTCTGTCCTTCAGCACATCAGAGAACACAGAGATTCCTTTTATCAGTGAGCGAGAAGAAACGTCTGCTTTCATCAGCACAGATCACAGTTGGAAAACGCTCAATTCTGAGTGATAATCAGCAGAATAGCTGACAGTGAAGGCATCACCTTGAAATGAAGGTCAAATAGCTTTTTTCCACCCCAAATCACTCAAGTCTGTTTTAATTTTCTTTCTGACAGACACATATTTCAAGATAGGTAGGTTTCCAACGAGAAAAATTTCATTTCTTTCTGCATCATTTCATTGTGACAGATTGTGGCGATAACGAGCAGGACTAAAAGGGGGAAACTAATGATAAACAAGTTTGGGTTTTTTTTAACTCATCTTCTCCGCCCGGCGGCCTTCTTGACAACAACTGAAAACAATTTTTCTAGGGAGTAAATGACCTTAGGGGTGAAGGATCAGGTGTGACCCTTCACTTCTCTTCATCATGTATGTTCTGGTAAAAGCGGATGAATTAGGCTTAAAGTCCATCATAGACAGTTTAAAATTGTATTTCACTTGAATGAAAAACAATCATTTTTGGGCATTTAAGCAGATCTCTCCTGCCGGCAGCCGCTTTGTTCCAACTTTGTTGTTAAAGCGAGGTGTAATAAGCTCCAGTCAATACGGGAGCCGTGAGTTTTGGCTGCAGCTAAACAAGATGGAGGGAGATTGATCGGAGGAGAGAGGGAGCGGCGAAGCGAGCCCGCCGCCTCCCCACCCATCTCCTGCTGCAGGGCCGCTGCCTGACAGCTATTTGTCACCCAATGTACACACACATAGACGGGCGTGCAGTGGCGGAGGGACACGGTGTTTCACACACTTGTACAGCGTTACTTATTGACAGCGTCGCGTTCTCAGCGCTCGTAATTGAACTCTGAAGCGAAGCGCCTCGCCTGAGTCTTGACCATGGCCTTACAGTCACTGTCGCTTCAAAACATCATTTGAAACGTCTCTTTAACTAAAGACGTGATGAGTTTTTATCCCACTTTTGCGAGTCAGACGTTTACAGATCACTGATGCATCTCAACAGAAAAGCTTGACACACTTTTCTTTGAAAGCAGGCACAGGGATGTGTGCGCGCACCATTGTGGAAACGCTCATCCATAAACATGGACCAGGAGCTGTTCGCAGTAAATGTCAGCCACCTCCGATCAATAAAGCCCTCATAGATTAATAATTGCCCCAGTAAACATCCACAAGAGCCAAACAAACAGACAAACACAGGACACACGTATGGAGAGGAAGACGCTGGCCCGCAGGACAAAGGCTGCGGAGATCGATCATGCTTATTCTGTCTCGCCGCTGCTGAAGGAGGGGTGGGGAGGGGTGGGGGCGAGAAAATTGATTTTTGGTAAATTCTCTGCGGTGAAGGATGACTCACTCTGTCTTGCCACCTCACGATGAAGTGTGAGAAAAAGCCGGAGAGTGACAGAACACCAGCATCCAAACACTTCGCCCTGCACTTTGTGGACCCTCATCGCCGAAAAAGATTTTAGCCATCAATTAAATCAAAGTTCAATTTTTTCCCCGCTGTGTGTGTGCGTGCGTATCAGTGGGCCTCCTGCAGCTGTCATTGCGAGGACGCCATATATCTCGCCCCCCCCCCTTCCTCAGTGGCTCTTTCACCCTCAGTGCGACTCCTGTCAAACGCCATCCGCTGCCTCGCTCGCCATGCCTGGATCTAAATTTGTTCCCTTCTTCTCTGAGACTTTTATGTTCGTCTGAGCCCTCTCAGAAGAAACGTGTCCGCGCGTCGCTCTGAATCTGTATCAAAGTCGGTCACAGACGCCGCTGCTGCCGGGATAATGTGCCGTTGCGGATGCAGCGCTACGTTTTAATATCTGACAAAATCGCGAGGCCACTCCGACAGACCAATGTCTGATTTGGCTGCTTTATTCATCCAGCTCCTGGGTTTGCCCCTGTGGGGGCCACAGGGGATCCCTAGCTTGCCATCAGGGTGGCACTGGCCCCCCCCCGGGACCCCTCTGAGCCACCCCTGCTGGGACTCCCTTGGCTCTTGTGGTCACGAATGTTTCAGAGCTCTGATCCAAGACATAAATCACTATCATTGACATACAAAAGTGAGTGTTAACCGCTTTCCTTGAGGTTTATTGTCCTTATCGTGGAAGATGTGGTGATTGAGACCACATGACCTGATGAATATTCTCCGAGTGTATCATGAGATGGTAACGTTTGGTGGCGGTGCCTCGCACCCGCCTCGGCTCTTTATGACTTGGCCTCTTTCTTGGGTTTAATCAGGAACAGGTTTCCTGGCTTAAGGAGCCCGCCTGAGTTATGTGGAGCAGATTTTCAGCTGTTTACACTCCGTTTCCCTCTGCCAATTGGTCCGATCATGTTCACACAGTTTGCGCCGCTCGTTGTTGATACCACGCTACAAGCTCCGACTTGTCCTGCGAGTGGTGGGTTGCTGAATCATTTGCGCGCCCCATAAACTCCACGCGCTTAACCCGGAGCTTTAATCAACTGCATGACAGATGTTTATTGTAGTCTAAACATATTAAGAGCTCTGCTGATTGTTGACAGATTTTCTGGCCCATGTTTGGATTTAATTTGAGATATATTCGGCTCATTTGGACAAGATAAAGTGAGTATTTCCACCCTCGGGAGAGCACGTTGTTCATGTTCATTATTGCGGCAATATCGGGGGACTTCCGGTGGCACGCGGGTGAGGATGGCTGCGTGACTGTTCGGCTCCTGACTGAGCTACCACTTTTCCCCCTTCAACTCAGGAGATTTACTTTTAAAGTGCCTTTACGCACATATTAATGTCAGGGGGAGAAGAAAAGGGCCGCAACATGGCACATCCCAGCAGTCTGTTTCCCTTGACAACCATATCTACAGTTTGTAATTATGCAAATGATATGGATCTCTGGGCCAAATAGATGCTCATAAACAACCAACCCCTCCAGCTATCCTTGTGTTTGTCTGTCTAAAGTGGCTATGATTACAGACGGAGGAGGAGATGTGAGTTTAATTGAATGTCACAACTCATTTCTTTTTCCGTATTTGCGAAAGGTCACTTTTTAAATGAACACCACTGCACTGTACACAAGGATGCATGGGCGTCCGCTTTCAATCTCCGACGCCCACTCATCGAGAAATAGTTTGGAGCGGCAAACACACTGACATTTTGCCCCCCCCCCCCCCCACTTCATTTCTGCGCTTCGGAGGAATCTGCTCCTGCCCGGGTCTATTTCGGGAGCATCTACTGTAAGCGGAGTCCTTTCTGGTTCGTCAGCGCAAAGACTTTATTTTAACCAACCACCCAAACTGTGTTTTTTTTTCTCTTTTTCCACTCCAACTTCCATTTCCAAGCAGAACAAACAGTCCTTTCTTTCCCTGGACTTTTCTTCCCCCCCTTCCTCGTTCGTCCATCAGTGTAATTGCCCTCTTTCCAGGAATAGAAAGGAGCTGCCACAGTCTGTCAAAGAGCCCGTGGTTAAAGTGTCCTTCAGGAGACCGTTCCAGCACCCCGGCGCTCGGGTTGTTTCTCAACAGTTTGTGAAGTTGTTCACACCTCAACTGTGTCATCCTAGTTATTTTCCCCCCCTCCTCCGTCCCACCACAAGTGGCTGTTTTACGTTTTCTGAATCAGCTGCTGAATCATTCACGTTCATGTGCATAAATATAACTTCTTTCATTGATTACTGATGACTTTCAGGTGTCTGGGTGTGGTGCTACAATAAAATAAGGCATTAAACGTTGCTGCCATCTCTTCGTGTTTCAGTTGGAGTGAAACAGTCTCCGTGTAAACATCACGTCGCGCTCTGTGCTGCTGTAAACTCAAACACCTCGGTCAGGTGGGCAAATGAGCAGTTGCTCTGTCCCGTCCGCGGCGCGCTGCCCTGACTCACTCATTTTGTGCAGGATTCGCCTCTTTCATCAGTTTTAAGATCCAGTCACTTCGATTCACCGTCTGAAAGTCTTTTCTGTGCCGCAGTAAGGACACCTCGCTCGACGCCAGCCCGCGCAGCCGCCAAAGTGTTTTCGGCGCTCGCACTGCCTGTTCGCACCACTCGCCTCGTCCACACTTATTGCCCGTGTCTTCTTGTTCTCTCTCTCTCATCCTTCCTCCTGCCATCTTTTCAATTACCCTCAGTCCGTCTCGCCAATCTCCCGTCCCTTGTTTTTTCCCTGGAATTTTGAGACGGAGAACCTTCAAATGCAAAACTGAATCTCCATTCTTGAATTTCTGTTTGTTTTTCCTTCAATTTTTTCAGTCTCTTAATAAACTCTAATGCAACCTAACAGTGCTGGAGGCAATTGGAGCCTTTGTGTCACAGTCTAGCACAAAAAAGACTCTAATACAAAGTGATGTAAAAAGTATTGGATGGATATTAGAGTCCCATGTGGCTCCAGTCGCATTCAGTTTCCTTGGTATTAATTGCCTCCAGTTGACATTTACTCGCAATGTTCCCGCTCACTTTCCTCTGCGTGGCGCGTGTGCTCGGAGGGCGAGGGTAGTAACGGGCACTCACACGTTGCGTAAGCTGGTGTTTGTGCGGGGAAGAAGGCTTCACCCTCACCCTTGCCGCAAATTATCTCATCTCTGTCATTAGCCAATCTCATGAGTCTGCCTCCCTGCCAGGCTTGCTGCTAAAATGCTAATGAGGCCCGTGCATTGCAATTACAAGACACACACGGACGTGCGCACAAAGACAGGAACACACACCTCTCGGTGTCACCCAAGAGGGGAGGGGGGGGGGGCAAACTGTGCAGATTCTGGCTTGAATCGATGGACAGACGTTCCTGGAGGCTGTGTTATTCAAACTCCAATTAAAGTCCAATTAACAGGATTTACATTAGACGAGGGGTGCAGCAGAGAAAGGGGACCAAGGTGAAACTCCAGGAGGATTTAGAACAAGGGGGGGGCAGACAAAATTAGACTTCGCAGCATCCTAAACATTTCAACATTCATCTGTGGTTTTGACTGAATTCAATTGAAAGGAAGCAGTTTACAGAAGAATCTACCTTGCTGTATCACTGACGTATATTGGCTCTATTGTCAGGCGTCTTTAACTCTACATAATGTTTCTTTTCTTTACAATTTATCAAGTTTTCTTCATTCGTGGTGTAGAAAAGAGGAAAGCTGTTCAAATCTATCAGGATGCCTTTTGATTTTAAGTTGCAACTTAGATGCAAATTGCATGTGACAAAGGTCCCACTGTGAAATCAACCCGAGGACGTCACAGCCACATGATCGGCGCCTTCAGCCAACCAGTCCACCCACTCGAGAATAATCATTGGGGAGGGGGGGGAGAGGAAAAAAAATCATATGTGGCGACACTTAAAAAAATCGTGGCTCAACTTGGCTGATTTAATTTATGCTGATTAATCTGCGGCGCTCATAAACACATTCCTCCCAGCGCTTAATGACTGCTGCTGCTTTAACAAACAGCAGGATGAAGCCGGTTAACGCAACATTTTTAGGTGTTTGTTTCCTAATTTTTTTTTCATACTGCGCGCGCTGGTGTAAATAGACACAGAGCTGTGGAGGGTGTTGATTCAGGGATACATGTTGTTTTGTGTGAGACAGAGGGGGGTGGGGGTGGGAGGGGAAGGGGGTAGGGGATCCTGTTTGTATGCTGTTGCCAGGTAGAGCTCCACAGGGATTTGGTTATGAGTGTATGACTGTGCGTGCATGTGTGTATTTTGGAGAAATTACTATGGGAGGTTGTGTATTTACCCGGCACGGCAAAATCATTTTGTTGACTGTGTGGAAAATCAATGACATGTCTCTTCCCCAACCCCCCCACCCCCCACCCCGCCTGGTTCGCCGGCACTGGAGCGGCGGGCCTCGGTGGCCCACATGGTGGCGCTCTTACTCAACATCTCCCGTGTCCCTGACTCTTTGCTCCTGCTGCTCCCACCTGATTGCCTCCTCTCTCCCACTTGTGTTCCCGTCGCCGCTATCGCTCGCATCCTCTTGTGCTGCTCTCTGTTTCCCATCTTCTGTTGACAGAGGCTGGATGTCACGCCGTCCTCCGTGGCGTGTTGCCGCGCCGGAGCCTGTGGGGGGGCGGGGGGGGGGGGTCTTTTATCAGCGCCGCCGCTGCCGGCCTGGACTGTGGCCTGGACTTGGCCACGCTGGTCCTCACTTCAGGCAGACATGCTCGGTACACGCTGCATGAGCACACGGGTTAAACTTCCCCATTTGAATTGAGAGCAGAAGGAATTACGTTAGGGTTCGGCCAAACTGATGCGGGGGGGAGGGAGGGGATGGGGTGGCATGGGGATGGGGGCGGAGAGAGGGGGAAAAAAGAAGCGAGCGCGAGAGTTGGTTAATTCTGTCTGAGCTGGAAGCCTCGGCCCCCAGTCAGAACATGGGGGCTTGTCTCTTCTGGTTCCAGAGAGCGCGGTGAAATGCCCTGTGGAGGAGACGCACGGGCAGCAAGCAAAGGAGAGTCAGTGTGATCACACGCCTGTGTCAGGGGCATGGTGGGCGTACACTGCAAAAACTGGACGACGAGAAAGAAGCAAAATATTCCTAAATCCAGTCAATTTATCTTGTATTCAGCCAAAAAATCTGTCAATGGGGTAAGCTTTTTTTACTTGAGAAGAATTCTTAAGATAAGCACAAAGTTCTCACTTCGGATGGACTAAATTGGGTCTTAAAACGAGGCAAAAACGCCAAACTCAAGTCAGTAGAATTTCCAATTGGCCTTATTTGTGTCTTTGGACTGTAGGAAGAAGCCAGAGTATCCAGAGAGAACTCACATATGCACAGGGAGAACATGCGAAATCCACACAGAAAGGCTACCACCTGGGTGCAAACCCAGGACCTTCTTGCTGTGAGGGGGGGGGCTTTAAAAAAGGGGATTCAAATCAGTTTGGTTCCATTTGTCTGTGTGTGATTTGGATGTCTGTGTGTACGCATTTCAAGGAGGAGTGTAGATGGGCTCTGATTAAAACTCTGTCTCACACAAGCACATACACATTGGATTATTTTTAGCCACTGTCGCCCTCTTTGCCCATCGTGCACGCTCTTGCAAAAAGACCCCCTTTCCACAGTGAAGGAGAAGGACAGTAATTCATCAGATTGTTCCCTGATTTTCTAGGACAAATGCTTCATTTTTTTTGCCCCCCTCTGGGGCACCAAAGTCCATCACAGCCTCCCTGTCTTTTTCAGACGGTCAAATCAACTCTCAAAGACGGATGCGAGTTCACAGAGGTCAGGTAGCAGAGTGAGAGAAAAAAAAGCCATTTTGTCACCTTCTCTTTATATTGGTCCACAGATGTAGTATCTTTTTCTCTCATGTCTACCAAAATATGGATATTTTTGTGTCTTTTAAAGCTTAGATTATGTTGTGGAGCTGCCAGATGTGGTGTCACTTTCTGCTGAAGTCTCACTGTGTCTCTTCAAAGATCTTAAAGCTCAAGCCATCTTGTATATTCACGTCTAATACCTTCATATTTTCACCTGGTCCATTATTGACCGGCAGGGTTTGTAAAGCAAATTTACAACGTCTGTAAATCCCAGAGGGAGCGATTCCAGTCTGGAGAGCAAATGAGGCAATTTCTATTTCGGTATTACGCTCACTTTTCTCGTGTAACACGGCTTTCGATCGCCGATAAGAAACTGTATCTCGGCGTGTCTCTCGGATCAATGAAATGTTGCTCTCCTATCGATCCGCTCTTTGGCTTTTACAGAAACGAAATGGCCGGCGAAACTTTTCTGATCACTCGGATCATTTGTCACTTTAGTGCAGAACAGCAGACACACATTTATGTACGGACAAGTATTTATCACATCTGAAAATGTAAGAACATGCCAGTGTTTGAGCAACTAAATCATCACTTAAAGGATGATCGTTTATCGTTTATACCCTACATGAGTTCAGATTCAGCTCATTGAACCAGCATCAGTCGTCAATAATCACATTATTATGTCTTTATTATGTCAACAGGCAGACACTCGAGCAAGTTTTTCCACATAAAAGGTTGCCTGTTTGTATGATTGAAGTACACAACCAGAGGCATTTTCTACTCACGATCTCTCACAACATCCATTTTTAACCTCCAGGAACCAGTAAAACAAAAACACGAGTGCTACATGAATCCCTGTTCTTTCCCCTGTGACTGTGCTGTTCAATATTGTGTTCATTTAAAGGGAGAAAAAAAACTGCAGGAGAGACAACAGGACAGAAGTGGGAGAGAGCGAGGGAGAGTAACAAGGTCTCAGGTGAGTGGAGCTGAGGTTTCAATGCAAATGATTGTGAAGAGGGCTATATTTAAGCTGACATGCTTTTTAACATCTCCAGCATCAAGTCCCTTTTAACACACGAGTGCCACTTTACCTGCTGGGCTGCAGTACCCTCTAAAATGTGTATTTCAGGGTCCAGCATATGAAAAAACAATCATTTGGTCAGCCTGTGTGAAGGATTCATTCTCCTGCTTATGTTGTTCTACTTTACGCGATTTATCTTTTTGTGCATAAGGATTATATTTATATATCTGGAGTCTGTGTGAGATAATAGAGTCTTGTGTTCAGGTGGCTGTAACACAGCAGTGACCTGTGCCAGCCTGTCAGGCTGTGTGTGTTTTTCCTTGGCGTCGCTCTGTTTATTTTTCCCCCTGTTCTGGGCGTGGCCTCCTTCAACGATGCATTGTGTGCTGTTGCTATCGGGCCGAGATGATGAAGTGTCAGCGCATCAAGCTGCCAACACACACTCCTGTTTGTCAATCATGTGCGACTCGCAGGCTCCTGCGAAAGCGTGCGCGCGGCCGCCACCGCCGCAGCAGCGCAGCGTGTGTCCCTGGGCGGTGTTGTATAAGCAAGTATGCACATATGCATCATGCCGCTGAAAGCGTCCTCTTTACCTCGTATTAACCTTCTAATGCATCCTTGTGTTATTGTAGTGCACTTTCAAGCATCCCAAGTCAAGCAGAAAGGCACACTTAAACGACAAACCTCACTCTCCTCCCTCCCGCGGTCATTATTTGTCGTATATTCCAGCCGTCTTCCACGAGAACGTCATTGCACAGAAGAAAAAAACGTGACTCCTGACTCGAAATAATGGTTCTTCCCCTGCAGGACCGGGAGGGCGCTTATTATTTCTCATTTATTTTTAGCAGCAAAATTATTTCACTGCTCGTGGACATTTCAAGTTGTGACTGAATAGAGCGGAAAGTGCTTCGTTTGATGTGCGGCGGACGCAGCGCCAAACACAAAGCAGATATCACTCAAGTTAGGCAGTCAGGTGCCCGATGGAGCGACACAGAGAAAGGTTTCTTTTGTAATGACTCGTGTTGCTCAAATTGGCCATTAGGACAGAAAGCTTTGATGTGCGTCCACCACTCCCTTTCGCTGCTCTGAAATCTCAATTTATATTTGTCTGTAGATCAAATTTGGTTAAAGAAAAACATCAAGTTTCACCATAAAACTGCATTATTCTGGTTTAATTACCCTCAACTCACAATTGAGATCTAGATCAGTTTACAAGCGAGACAATAATGGCTGAGTGATTGATAGCTTTACATGAAGTGGAGCTGATGTTGTCAATCCCTCCCACAGATCATTAGTGACACTTCCGACGCCGCGACAGCATCACCTCAGTCATTTTGCTGTCTTGAACACATGAATCGAACCTTTATTACGGTGGTTTTCTCTCTGGGGTTTGGACGGCAGATGCTCAGTGACGGTGGTAACCGGCTCAGGAGCGACGCTGACAGAGCACTGAGATTTAAAGATTATATGACGAGTGATGGCGCCAAAAAACTTGTTTGTGGACCAAAAAATTCAAGGTTTTAAGTGTTAATCTTGGAGTCACTCCAGCTTGTACTTTTCAGTTGGTTTCTGGTTTATTCTGATGGAGTTTCGCCTCCATGATGAAGCCTGAAGCCTGCATGTTGTTCTGTGGAAAAATAAGGCAAATCTTCCTCACATATGAAGCTATAAAAAAACCCGTGCTGCTGATAACATTTGTTCTGAATGTGCTGGCTAACCTCCACCATGCATGAAGGATACAACTGTAACATACTGTCAAAGGCTGTTGGCAAGAAGCTAATTTTACTGTTTGGTGTATATCTCCCTCCTATCAACGGACCAACACACACATACCGGCATCCTTAGGGAGTCAGTTCTAAGTTTGGGTGCTGCTAAGTCTTGCCAGGAAACCCTATACCCCTCATTGTCCCCAGGACGCGAGCACTTCACATGTGACATTTGAAGATGGTGCGTTGAGAGGGTGGCTGATGTCAGTATGGATATCAGCGCCGCGACGCCATATGCGCGCTCGGGCCCGGCCGCGTCGCGAGCGCTAATTGAAAGTTTGCCGTATTTACGGAGCGCAAAGCAAAGTGTGAGGAGACCTCGGGAGAGACGGGCGAAGCTCGCCCGCGAACCCGCCCGGGTGTTCCGAGGGGAGGATGACGCGGACGGTCGCGGCGAGAGGTGACATTTGTCCAAAATAACCGTTGGCTTCCGAGTTGCATCCTGAAGCTGTGAGCGCGTAGCCAGGTGATGCCGCCTCAGATGTGCTGTTGTTCACGGAAAGCTCAAAGGTCACATCAGCGGTTGTTCAAAAACTCCGCGTTTGAGGTCAGCCAAAGGTCGGGGGAGTGTCTAAACAATCCCTGTAAACCAGGCATCTCAGCTATGCAAATAATGTCCCCAAAACACGGCACAAATTTAGATTACACAACATTATTTCATGCAAATTTCTGCTAATTAAATACCAGACTAACAGACCTCAAATGGCTTGAACTTGTCCCCCTCCTCGTGTGACGCCAGCGTATTTTGCTCGCATGCTATTAGAGGAATTGTTGAAATTGTGTAAACACACCTCTGCTGACCTCGTGGCCACGGTGCCAGAACGAATAAACAAAGAAAAAGCACCACGGAGCACAATATAGCACAGTGAATCAGCTCTCCGCTTGCATCCAAAGTTAGCGCAACACTTCCTTTCTTATCACGGCAGTGAAGTAAATACCACCACACTCTGTTGGCACCACATCATCTTATCCCAAAACGTTTGTTTATAGCTAATTGAGAGAAAAAAAATAGGTGCATGTTAAATAAGGGGAATCGTGCATCTGTAATTAAGCCATGAGGTGAGGATAATAATTAAATAGAGCTGATTTCACAGCTTTTAATTCATGATTCAGGCTTAGGTGCAATGACTGTTTTATCGGTGAGTGAATACTGGAAAAAAAAACCTGCAGGAGGTTTCTTGGCTGTTTTTCCCTGCATTAATAAGACTGATAAGAACGTCACTGCTGCAGCTGAACCACAACCGGGGCGTCTCTTTGCAAGTGGGTCATGACCTGCTGAATTTGTTGAGCGTGCACCAGGGATCAGGTGACAGGATTCACTGTAACAAAGCAACCGTGCCAGTTTCCTCCTAATCTTCCACCCGAGCCTGGAAAGTCAGAAAACACGCCCTGAGATTACGTTTCTAACTCACCTGTGTGCTTAAGATTTTAACCGACGCTCGTGAGCGATTAGAAGAGAGATGCGCTCACGCGAATTCGTTTGTAGCGCGTTCGCGGTTCGAGAGTCAGTTTGCTGCTACTGAGAACATGTCGTTACATCAGGATCACCTGGTCATAATTTATTGCACTTTGTTATTACATCATTTGAATTGTGCCGTGAGTTCATTGGTGACTCACACAATCGTTTGCAGATTCCCAAAAGGCAATTTTGTTCATTATGTTTTGAGTACATTTACATTCATATGCATAACTGTGTGATTATAGTATTAATACAGGCACATACACACACGTTAGACTTTCTGTTTCTGTACTGCGATGTGTTGTCAGTGATAAATGCTAATGTGGGCTCCCTGGTTGTGCACATTTTTTCTCCATGCAGCAGCTGCATCACCGTTTTATGATAATCACCTCAGAAGGCAATCACCGAACAATACGTGGCCAACTTCTTTTCATTAAACAAGCTTGTTTTCTTTTGATTGCAAATTAAGAAGCCAAATGCAGCCACAAACGCTCATTTTGATTAATAGCAATTTGCCCACGCTCTCACTAAGCCTCTGATATTGTGGTTGTAAAACTCCCTCACAGCCTGAAGTCACTATGTGGCCATCAGTGGGGGGCTGATGGTCCATCTGAGCGCTCCGTATGGGGCGGCGTCCCCCCGTCGCTGAGGGCTCCGCGTCTAACTGAGTGTTTAGAGGTGGAGGCATGGCTCACTTTGCTATTGATGGAAACACCAATACACCTAAACGCATGGCGGGCGGAGGGAAGCGGCGCGGCATCCTCTCGAGCGCGCTCGCCTGACGCATTGATGACGGAAAACAGCGCCGGCGTCGAATCGCCGATCGATTTCTGTTTACTAGGAAAAGAAGGACGGAGGCAGAAGACGCGGCTCCTCAAAATGATACGCCGTCACATGCCGGGCGTGCGCAGCTGTCAGTCAGTGCCATGCAGCCCAGAGTGGTGCTGTTGCCATGGAAACAGTGTGCACTTATTTGAATGGCCCATTCCAGCAATTTCTTGCAATGCAATGTTTCTATTTTTATATTTGTTGCCTGGTATCTGCAATTCGTTTTCAGTGGCGTCACGCAACCAAACAGACGTCCGGACAGGTTTTTTTAATGATAATAATTTATTTATTATGTCCTGTATTCAACAAGTCGTGATAATGAATTTTCCTCACACGTAAACGCGAATGAGAAGTGTTTAAAAGAGTCCTCGAGAAAGACCTTCTTTGACACCGCTAACGCACCGAAAGTAAAGAGTTGAGTCACCAAACCTACAACTGAACAGCGCTCAGTTTATTCTGTGGAATAAAAAAGTAGATCATGTATGTATGAACCCTTCATCGTGATGCGTTTTGTTTGGAAGATTGTACGTTTTCCTTATCTCCAAGTGCAAACAAAATCAAGACTCGGTAGAGGCTGAAGGTCTCAGCGAGTGTTGACTCTCAGCTGTGACCTTCACATCCTTTAACTTACCCAGCGAAGCCTTTCATTTCCAAACCTAATGACACTTTGTCTTCACAAAACCGACCTTTTCCAAACACATAAGACTCAACGCGGACAGCTGACTAAATGCCCTTGAGAGACACGAACGTCAACACGCTTGCCTTCCTATACAGGATAATCACATGGATGGATTATGTTACAAAATGCAACGCCATGAGAAAAAAAAATCACCGCATTCCCTTTGAAAGATACTGAATAAGTTGCATTAGAGCAGGAGCTTTACAAAGTCCTCTATTGAAAAGGCGGCGCATAATCGAGTGACGGCAGCAGAGTCTAAAAAAGAAGCTCACTTTATTATTTGCCAAGGTAGCATCTTTTCATCAAGGAAGAGAAGCATTATGCCCTCCAGAGAGTCGGGGAATAATGTTCTGCTCAATCTTTATGAGGAGAATAGCTTTCATTCACTCTCTGAATGCCAGGGTCATGATGAAGCCTGGTCTGACTAAGTGCAACAAGCGTGATTTACTGCTCCAAATTCGGGCATATGGTGCTCTCAAAAGACTTAAAGTGCCGTATGTCCGTGAGTCTGTTTTCTGAACAAACTGGGGGAAAAAAGCTCCCTCAGGAATGTGATTTTTAACTCGGTTCCAGCAGGAACTTTCGTGTAAGCTCCGGGCGTCGTGCTGATTTAGCACAGCGGCGACATCGGGGACCTCGGATCGATGGACAATTGTGCTCGATGGCACGCCGTCGAATGCGGGTCCAAACAAAACGAACGTTCTGCTCATCAGCGAGTTCCCGAATCGATGTGGCGGCGTCTCCAGCGCGATCCGACGCCGGGTATTCGAAACTATCTGCAGGGGGCGGACAAAAGGTCTCACCGCTGTAGCGTCCTGCTTTGTCTCCGCGGGTGTTCTCTCCCGCGCGGATTCAAAACGCGGCACATGTGTGACCCGCGGTTGCATTAATCTTCCGAGATTGCGTGTGTAGTCTGGGGGCTCGCCTCCCGCGGGAGAGGGACTCGTTTATTAAAGTATACAAAGGAGAAGAGTTTCAGCCCACAGGGAGTTGGCAAAATCTCACCGCTGGCATGAACAGTCACACAGCGACGGCCACTTAGCCCCTATTTCACTTTTTAATCATCTCCCTCATTTCCATATGTAAATGAGCGGCGTGCATTAACATCTGGGGCGCCTAACGAGCGGGCGGCGTGCAGAGATCGGGTTGGATTGAGTTCACGGCGCTCCGTTCGCTCGGGCGTCTCCGCCGGCGCAGTCCAGGAGGAGCGTTGTCAGAAAAGATGGATTAGGGGGCTTTTGAATGAGCGCGGCGATTTTTTTTTTTTCTTGTACCACTCGGAGAGGAGCAACAGCCGAGCTGGGTGGGAGCGAACGCTATCGCTGCATCGCGCTCATCCTCAATGAGAGTCAGTCAGGATTGGACCAGCTTAAACAGATTTAGGTGTCAGAAGCAGGTCTCGTAGTTGAGCGCTCTGTCTGTCTTACTATCAAAGCCTCATTGTGAAATACGATCAAGGATTCTCATCTGTGCTGTCTGGGTTTGTCGGAAGACCTGGAAAGAAAGAACAAAAAATGTGGAATGTCCTGGAAAAACTCGGCTTTTTCTTTATTGCAGTGTGAAAAAGTTGACGTCTCTTCGTTGTTTCTTTGAGTCTTATTGTTTTGTGAAACAGAGGGTTGATCAAACCACATCCTGACACAACAGCAACCAAACTCGCTCGTTTCGTCACACCACAACGCCGCATGTTCCACTTGACCCTAATATTTCTTGCCAGAAGGTTAAGACGGGGGCCCACCGGGTCCGACGTTGAAAAAAAACCCTCAAAGAAAAACTTGGCTCCTTTCAAAACATCTATTGTTGATGTACCTTGCATTTCCGCCAGATTTTGGAAAGCTGCTTAAGGTCTCCAAAGCCGTAGTCGTCCTTTTTTTTTTTTTTTTGGGTGAATCCGCTCACTAAAATTTGCATGTCTGCGCCGGCAATACAGAGGAGTCTATTCAGCTCGATGGAGCCTGTGCTGTAAAAACAGAGTCGGCGATGCTGCTTCTTGCAGGGTGACTTCTGAAATAAAGAAGATTAACCTGGAGCCTTAGTTTTCTAACCTTTTCTCTAATAACTGGGGCAAACAGTGTAAAAGCCTGAGTGTTTGTGTCAGTGATTTCTGAAGCAAAGACTTAACGCAGCTCCTACAGTTTAGGGACATTCTTCAGCAGTCACCTTTTGACAATGTGACTTTCGCCGGCCACCGTCACCCCGTCGGAGCCGCACGCCGTGGAATGTCACCGTCTGTGTGCGCTTGCTCTATTTTCTACACAGACCGTCTACCGGGGGAGTTGCTCCACATTTTATTCTTAGCGTTTATTCTCCCAGGCCTCACCAATGATGTTCTTGATGTGCGAATACCAAAGGTTCACGGTTCATCAGTCGCACACATCGACCGCCGACCACCCGCCACCTCCTTCCCCCTTTTAATGTCAGCGGACGGCGCAACGCCGAAACAAACGCTCGTCCCGCGCGTACAGTAGTGCGGCCGCGGCACACCTACGCTTGTCTTTCCCCCGTGCGAACACGCCGGCGTACGCACACGCCCGCTCCGGCTCTGTGATGTGCGCTGGCGGTCTGTGAAGTGAGGCCATGCTAAGAAAAGCTCCTGCGTCCATTGATTTCTGCGATCTATTTCTCTTTCTAGCTCATCCCCACCACTGAGTGCGCCGCTATTTCCTCCTCAGTGTCATGGTGACATGTAAAGACACATGTGGCGTCGCTGACGTTGTGTTGGAGACAGATTACCCGTCCTGAAATAGATCAACCTTTTTGTCTCTTCCCTCCTCTGTTACTCCTTCATTTATCTACTGTATCTGGCGCACTGTCTTACTGTCACACTGTGTTTTTTCCACTATCAAATAAGATGGATTACACCCGTGCTGGATGAGATTGTGTGGAATTATGGATTTGTATCAAAGGTCACAAATGTCTTATGTCTTCCAAGGATTAAACGTGGTATTGAAAAATCTCGAGGGACAACACTGAGGGGGGATTAAAGGAACAGCACTGTAAATTTGACCTACACTGTCTTTCTTGCATCTGACCCTCAAGCATACAGATTTCTATCTGCTTTTTATGTTACACGAGGAAAATAAATAGTTTTTCTCATCTTTTTCTCATCACACAGAGTTTAAAAGGTTATATTTTTATCTGGAAAACTATCAAAAGGCATTATAAAACACATTTTGTTGATTTTAACGCACATTTGGAGCATTCACTTTGCGTCTCTGCTGCAAACAGACCTGTGGCCACTTGGAAAAATCGTCTCTGCAAAGGTTCACAAAGACTTTTCTCTGCGGCTCGGCAGGAGATTCGCGTTTTTTTTCAGGGAGAAACATCAATACAAAGCGGCTGACCGAGTTAAAAAGCTACTCGCTATCGATTGGTGTCTTTGACAAAATGATGAATCGCTCCAGCAGTTTAGTGGAAGTTCTGTGTGTCATCTGACGCACATTTTGTGATCCTCCTTCTTTTTTCTCAACGTCGGTTTGGAGGAAGATTCGGCCCCGTTTAATGGACGTCGCCGTTTGGTATTGTGCTGCTCAACAAGGACACGTCTTTATTAAATCCATTCAGAGTCGTGAAATGTGTTTATCACCTTATGATTTGTCTCGAGGAGAGGAGAGCGAACGGAGGAGGCCACGAAAGGAGACAGTGTCTCAATGGAGACGCACAATAAACTGAGTGGATGGGGACTGTTTTGAAGCTGAAGTGCTTGGCACCCTGACAGTTGGTATTGTCAACTTGTAGACACCCCCCCCCCCCACTCCCCCTTTGCGCTATGTCCAGGAAAACTAATTACCAGGACATCAGATCTCGAGCTAGCTCCAGCTTCTGCCTCGGCTAATGTGACACCCTGCCTTCACGGCAGAACAATGCAGGAGACATGTCGCATCCTGGCGGGCAGGCGCGCACGTGTGAAAGGAAAAGCTTCGCCTATCACGCTTATTCAGACACGGCCGGGGCGGGGGGGGCTTCAGTTTGGTGGCGTGACAGTTAATTGAGTCCAAACTTACGCGCTCTGGTCCTTTTTTTTGTTCGCCGCAACTCCTGACTGACGTCCCGGCGAGTGAAGAGAAGCGTCTCGGTTATGCAACGCTGAAGCGAATGTGCGTGCGGAGCGAGCCGCGCCTCGCGACGTCGCGCTCTCGCTCTGCCTCTCTCCCTCTTTGAGACGAAATGCCAAGGTAAAAGGGGTCACTGACTCACGCCGCCGCTCCGAGGTTAAATTTACTATCTCGCTCAGCCACGATTATGAAACACTGGTTCATCAAATGAAGCTTGGGACACGCATAATGCCGCCTTGATTCACTAATTCATCCAATCTACTCCAGAAAGGCCAGAGTTAATACATTTATTGTTGATATCTGACTGAGGGAGCACATCCAAACTGTTTGAGTCCCTCATTATCTTCCACTTTTGATTGGTTTTTCTGCAAGACTGAAACTTGCATTCGAAACTCTGCAATAGAAAGTGATTAAACTGAGCAGCAGATGGGGCTTTCCGTTTGACATGGCGACCACCATTGTGGCTGTAGCACATCAATCATTATGTAACAAAGTGCTTATTAGACCCCACTGAAGTTACAAGCTCAAGTTTAAAGGTGAATTACAACCACCAAGCTCCTCCATCAATACAACAGGTTTTTTTTCAATTACGTCTTCTTAAGTTGTGCCAGTCTAACAGTCATTGAACAGTTGAATATTGTATGACATGTATGTGAAAACGCTGCAGATGCAGGATAAAAGCCTGTATGTGTGAAAGGTGACCAGAAAAAAAAGGGTTTTGTTCCCGATGTGCTGCGTTGCGTCCGAGTTCACAAAGGTCCGGGCCTCGCGATGAAACCTGCTGTCACCGGGAGAGTGTGGGTGGTGTCAGCTTTAAGCATATCATCCATCAACACGCACACGCTGTACATAAACACACACACGCACACACACGCACACACACGTGCACACTCTCAGCACTTTCCTGTACTCATTTTGGCATCCAAGGCCAGGGGATAATGGTGTCACTGTGTGTAAGGTTTGCATGCGTGCCTATTGTGTGCTCTAAAACCTGCCTCCTGGCTGCATGAGTGTTAGTATTGGACCCGGTGTGTGTGAGTGTGTTGTATTCAGTTGGCAGGGGAGACAGCCAGACACATGGCAAGTGTGTAAGCAAGTCCCAGAAACACCTGAGCCCCAGCGTTGGTGTGTGTGTACCTTGTATAAGTCTGTGTGTGTGTGTGTGTGTGTAGGTGGGCTCCTGCGCTGAAGGGTGCACTCCTCACCGCGGCGCTTGTCACTGGTGTTGATGGTCGATCCTGCTATTCTTACCAGCTCCTCTCTAATTGATCATTAGTGTCGTGTCAGTTCATTCTGTCTGAAATCTTCCGTGGAAATCTGCTTGTTTGTGGGTTTCCGTTGGTCTGTGGCACACTTTTGTACGTTTCCATCTTGATGCTTCAGTTCAAAGGTTGTGAGACTTTTGTGCACTGTGTTGAAGTTTCAGGGATGTTGTTTTTTTAATAACCTTGTTTCCTCCTGATGGGAAAGTGTTGCACCTTCATCCTGTGACGTGAGTCCCTGAAGAGCGCAATCTGACATCTTTGTTAAAACAAATAAAGATTTGGACGCGCAAGCCAAGCAAACGTGAACGCAATCTGGCGGAACATATGGGACAAAGTCTTGACCTTTAGTCTGGAGCCGACTGATTCTGCTGCGTCTTTCTCTCCAGCGGCTCCACGGGGCGATTATCAGTGATGCACTTTAAATCTGGAGCTGATAGAGGAGGAAAAACTGCATCACGATATTAATGACCTGTATTCAAACCGGGACCGTAAATACACCGCGACTCAACATCTGACACGATCAAATGAATCCAGGACTGGTGACGGCTTCCATGCTTGTACATGAACGCTGACTCTGAGTCAGTTCTGTTCTTTTCGTAGCATTTTCCTTTGCTGCCATATTTAATAACAGAGCGCATGCAGATTCTTTTCATGTCACACTTGATGGCGCGATAGTAATTCTGCCGCTTCCTACACATGATTGACGTGCCAATCTTTTACATTCATCAATAATTACGACGTGTATGTTGAAACTGTAATTGTGGAGCAACGCAGCAAGAAAGCTTCTTTGATTTTTTTTGTGCATCGGGGAGGAATAAAGCTACAAAATGCTGTGCGTTTTTGAAATGTCATCATCTGCTGTGATACGGAGGGCAGCTCGCATGCTGCTGTGCATAAACCAGCTCTGAAAGCTAAGAATAGACCTTAAAACCCTCCTCTGCTAAACCGGAAGCCTCTATATTTAACTCATCTAAGTCTGGTTACCATGACGAATGAGGGACAGGCATCCCATATTGCATTACGAGGGCACCGTTATAGACTCCTATCTGGCCTGAAATTGGTTTCAGGATCAGATCGATAGATCGTCGACCCGGGAAGGTCGTCAGTGTCTTTTTGCAAATCGCGCCGCAACGATGCCGCGAAGCTCGGCGGCATTATTCATTTTTCTAAATGCGAGCATCAGTATCCAGCAGGACTCAGCTGCCTCCCGACTCGCTGACGCAGCCGCGTGGGCCACTGTCATTCGGTTCATCACGCTTGAGGAGCGCCACGCCTCCAGAACATACGAGGCGAACCAAAATAGTTTGTTTTTTTTTTTAAAAAAAGGGGGTTATTTAAAACACACGTCGCTCTTAAAATTAGGTCAGCCTCCTTCATGTGGGCCTCGGGCAACGTGTCGCACGATTGCAGTCACAAAAAAACACAAGTTTGCTAGTTAGGACGAGCGTGTCGTGTTGTTTTCATGTCGAAAACATATTCAGCTTTTATTCCTCAGGCTCCTGAATGACTTTTGCGACTAAAAAAGAGTATCTTCCTCTTCTCTGTGTTGGTACTTTTTTCCCGCACATAATCAATACAAACCTGTAAATCCATCCGTAAAAATACACCCGCCCCCCCTCCCTTGCTCCGCCCCATCACTTCTGTCTGGTGATATTGGGAAAAAAGAGGATCATCATTTGTGAAATAATTTCCCTCATGGTCAGGGGAGGGTTTTTTTTTTTGGTTGCACAGCTGTCATAATTCATTTTCCTTTGAGGAAAGTAAAGCGATAGAATCAGTAAAAACACAGGCAGACTTGCCCTCAGGCTCGTGGTAATATAAAACAGGCTTGATGCTTTAGCACACTCGCATCTGCGCTGATCTGTTGATGCGGACCGACTTGATACAGACTTGTTGCGCGGCGGAATACAAAGATTTGCGTTTTAAACGTTGGGGGGGCCGCGCGTGTGGCGAATCCCGTCACACCTCATTTCCACGATGACTTCCTCCGATAACGGGCGCGTGACATTTACTCCGTCGAATCCTTCTGGAAACATCTTTGATGTCCTTGAGTTTCATTCAGGTCTCCGAAGTGATGGCGATAAGATTAGAAGTGCGCCATCTTCCTTCTGATTCGGCTCCAAGCCGGGCAGATAAAGAGCAGCGTTTCAGATCGCCGGGCTGTCAGATAGGAGCCGCGGTGGGGGGAACGGATTGGAGACAACTCCTGGTGTGCAGGGGAGATGATAAAAACATCACTGCGGGGAAGAGACAATGGGTGGCTTTGGTGTGTCGGTCTGTGTGTAAGGCCAAGATGAATAACACACAACATGTATGAGGATTACAGCAATTGTGCGTATCAAATTGCTCCCTCGATTATGTTTGTGTGAGAATGTAATAATATCAAAGCGGGACACATTTAAATGGGAGATTGCAATCATGTTCCATCTCATGCCTGTTCCTCATTGTGCGCAGTTTGCAATAAGTTTGCATAACTATGCGATTCAGATGACGCTATAACTGGAATACATTGTTCACTTAGCGTCATATTCCATGTATTTTGGAGACAAAGTAATTGAGAGAAATCAGATTATGTTAGATCAACACAAAGGATTATATTGCTGGGTCAAATCTCAAGCGGGTGCTCAGTAATCCGTAACAGATTACATTTTAAAAGGAGCCTGTACCATGCGTGGATGGATGGATGGATGGATGGATGGATGGATGGATGGTGGTGCTGCTGGTGCTGCTGCTGGTGGTAGGGATTGGTTTGGGAACCAGACTCCTGTCGGAGGTGATGAGAATCGGTTCCGACTGCGCGCGCTCCTCGCGTCCACCTCCCGCCTGGCGCCCGCGCCTGCCTGACCATTACGAGCGCGCAGGTGGGACGCGGCGAGCGCAGAGTGAGCGACGGGGAGGCAAATAGGGTGTGAGGCAGAAAAACCATGAGTCAGATGAAGATGGGAGAATATAGATGCAACACACTCCTGACAGATTTACTCTGAATAATACAGAATTTAGACACGTTTGTGAGGGATATTTTGGTGTCTTTTGCAGGAGTTCTGTTGAGGTTGAGGTTCCACCATGGCACCCAACCCCCCTTCCCCACCCCACCTGCAATCTGATTAGAAAGTAGGTTGATATTTTGTCTCACGTTTTTCACCTCCTGCTCACAGATGACATCGAGTTGTGGGATATTCTTGCGGCGTGCATCCAGAACACAGAGAAGATTTATGTGTTTCAGACAAAACGCTGCTCTGAATGTTGAGAAATTTTCGTCGCCCTTCTCTCGTTTCCTCTTGTATGTTGCTCTCTCTCTCGTCTGATAATATATCGTTCTTCCAAAGAAGCAACACAAAAGTGTGAAGAAGAGTTATTGTTGTCTGTGGCAGCTGCAAGCCTTCAGATAACATGATGTGCAAAACCATTTGTTTCAAGCACATCGTGGCCCTGATAATGTCAGCGTGCTGCTCTCCAGTAAGCAGACGTAACGGCCGAACATAAACAGCGTTTATTGCGCCGGATTGCGTTTCTGCAATGTCACTGAAATGCACAGCGGCGATCATGCTTTCTGTTGTGACATATATGGGAATGTGGGCACCATATTGAGTCTTATACACTGATGGGAAAGTAAAAAAATCCTCGGCGTTCCCTCGGGGTAATCAGTGTTCATGCAGGAGGACGGCTCTGCCTGCAGAACATCATCATCCTCCCTGATATTCCTTCATTAATTAGACTTTCGCATCATCCACAACGGGCTGCGCCATGCGAAATAAAAGCAGCGAAGGGCAGAGTGGGCCGCACGTCCGAACGCATTTGTGAGTTCATGCATGCATGCCTGTGTGTTGGTGCGGCTTACTCTCGTGATGCTAATGCAAGTTTGCAAAGATTGTAGGCGGTTTGTGACTTAATGTGGCTTTCACATTCGATTACAGTCACATCACACTGCCCCTTCAAGGATAATACCGGCTCTGCATCTACCCACGCCACACGTGGTACATGCAAACACATGAAATCACAGTTGGAGGTTCATTAAAGTACCTTATCAGGAGTATTTGATATACACAGAGGAGGTGTGTTATAATAAAAATTAGTTTATGGAGATGGTTTGGAGGAACGTTGAGTTTTGTACAGAATTGCCATGGATGTAGAAACATTATTAATATTACACTTATAATCTTGCTTGTATCTCATATCCATCTTTTATACGTTAGATGTTTCTCAGGTAAAAGTTACATATTGAAACTCAACATTAGTTTAACATACCAAAAGATTCTGGAAAGAACTTGAATTAAAAGAGTTGATGAATCCCGATAATGAAGTTTATTTCCTAAAAGAAGGACAGAAAGTTCTCCTTATTTCCCTCTTGCATCGGTCTCACTGTACGTTCAGCTTAATGCGACTGGCAGTCTTTATTCAAGGGCTAAGTGTTAAACTCTCCGCCGAGACAGTTTCACGTCCCGGTCGCTCCCACTCATATATGCAAATGCTGCATTAGTCGTACGCAATAAGTGCTTTGCTTAAAAGCTCCGTCTTTGCTGGCAATAGGAGAATGCCGCCGGAGTCTTTGTGTCGAAGCGGCGCCGACTGATAGATAGATTTGTGTCTTTGTTTCGCCGAATGCTTCGGTGCATTTAAAGACTCCGTCCTGCAGTCGCAGTCATCGTCAGCGTGTGTTTATTGTGCAAATGTGCTCATCAGACCTCGACAGGCTTTTTCCAGGCCTGAAGATGTTGTTTAATTCACTGACGAGGCCCGTCTGAAACAATACAAAGGGGGGCCACTGCTGGAAATTTTTCACCAAGATGGACTTAATTTGAACCGGGCTTGTGCGTTGAAGATGTGTGTGCATGGCTGAGAGCGCCTCACACTTCGCAGAGCATCAAACGGATAAATCAATTTGAAGTCTTGCAAGAAAAATAAATGTAGGTTTTCAAGCGTGTGTGTGTGTGTGTGTGTGTGTGTGTGTGTGTGTGTGTGTGTGTGTGTGTGTGTGTGTGTGTGTGTGT
>JASSRZ010000032.1:7962826-7976420 GCA_032164315.1 Malacoctenus gilli | reverse complement strand
CCCCCCCCCCCCCCCCCCCCCCCCCCCGTTTATGTGACTGCGCCACCACTTCCCAGCTCAGCCTGTGTGGTGCTTTAGTTAAGTGCAAATCTATGAGTGTGTATGCGTGAAAAAGGCACAGTTTGACAGCGACAAGACCTCCGAATCACTCCATCATTCATAGTTCAAATACAAGCCGTTTAAGCTGTTTCCAGTTCTTGCCCTGGTTTCCTTTGTATTGCCCCGATACACAATTTAAAAGTAATCCAAATACAATTACTCAAGTTGACTTCAGTCCAAAAATCAGTGCAAAATCAGTTTTCTCCTGTGACGTATAAACTTGAGAGCAAACAGTTTGGCTGTTTATCGTCCTGCCTGGAGAATTTATCAACACCCCCACGATGAAGAATGGGACACATCTGTCTGTGTGAATGCAGCTGAAACCAAGTCAATAGAAGGGAATCTGCCTGCCTGCCTGCCCCCCCACCCCCCCACCCCCAAAAAGGTGCGGGCGTTACACAACTCAGACTTGTGAATCTTTTTTACAACAGCGCGTCGGGGTCACCCACACAAGTTCAAAATATCTGCCGGCTGAGGAATGATGGTATGGGAGGCTGCGGGGGTTGGGAATGCCTCGCGGGGGTGGGGGCTGCTGGCTGAGTCGCGGCAGCAATGAAAAGAGTGACATTTGTATCCTAGGGTTTCCCCTCAGCTTACTCTTACACCCAACCTTTCCTGCACTGTAATTCCCCATCTTGCAGTACCTTGTTAGCCTCGTATCCTCGCGTCCTATTTTAGCTTTTTCCACCACATGCTGGAACGAGGGGACGGGGGGGGGATTCACCCCTTCTGCGAATGGTTTTCCCCAAGTAGTCAGGTGAGTGTGGATAAGATTACCAGGCTGTATTCCAAAGGAACAAAAAGTATGTTTACACCACAAGCTAGTGGGATAAATGCGACACGATCTTACAGAAAAGGAGGCCGTTTTTCAGAGGTAGAGTGAGAAATTTACCGTGTGATCGTTGGCTTCGTTTACTCCCAGGAAAATGTGGATGCGCTTCGAACGGCAAGACATTAAATCTTGTATGCCGCGTATAAAAATAGTCTCGATTACGCATAATTGAAAATGTCCAGCTAAAAACTGCTCTTGGCTGTATGATTTCAGCTGACATGCCAAGAGTGTGTTTATATTTTCGAGTGTGTGATAGCAGCGAGCAGAACGGGAAGAGATAAGCTTCCCTCTCCCCCGTCGGGTTTTTCTGGCTGAAGTCGTCTCTGACTGCACGTCCTTCTTCCCCTCCACTCTTCCAAATTTCCCCCCACTCCCCCCGTCCACGTCGCCAAGGTCGTATGAATCTCCCGAGATCCGACCTTTGACCTCCGACAACCTGTCATCTCAGGTTGCTATGGAGACATATGTCATCAGGACCAGGGTGGCGTCTCGCTGGTTTATTTTTAACGCCCGGGCTGCAGTCATTGCCAGCTTAGCGGGCAGGAATGGGGGCTGAAGTCAAACCCGCTCGGGGGGAAGTTCTGGGGACATTTAGGGGCTTCCAGAGTGGGGCTTCCCAGCTGCAGTGATACGCTGCCAAGGGTGTCCTAGCAGGAATGTGAATCATCCATCCACATGATCCACTAATGCAACATTATGTCAGCCGGCGTTGGACACGCACTCAGAACCTGGAAAGTCCTTCAGCGAGGGGACCTAACAACTGGAGACGGGGGGATTTCAGCCGGCTAAAAATGCTGCCCTGGTCCAGTTGGTTCAGCCCGCGGATGTGTTTCCACTTCCTTTAATAACGCAGGTGCTAATGTTTGGGACACACTGTTAAAGGTTTTCCCAGCCACGGGGCTGCAAGGGCAAAATTAAACTGAGTTGAAGAGTTCGTCTTTATGCATGTGTCCAGTTGGGTTTTGGTCCGAGTGCAGCGCTTTGTTGTGTAAACAACAGGCCGTACCAAACCGCGCATTATTGTGTCGCACCGTGATGCAAATCTGCTGCCAAACACATTGCACAAGTTTGACCTGAGCAGGCTCCCATAGTCCCATGAGCAATATATTAGCAGCTGCAGATGTGCTTTATTAGAAGCATTTATTATTTGGAACCAGAAAGTTAAACACACAAACAATTTCGTACAAAGCAACAAGCCCCACTAAAACCTGATGCCAATGCACTGTTCTGCTTTCAGTCCCCAGAAATGAACAAAACTATTATGTAATTCTCTGGATAAATAAATACAGTTGTTGTTGTTAATGGAGTTGTGTCACCATGACACCTCAGTGGTTTTAGCAGCTCAAGAACTGATCAGTTTCCAAAGCGCGTGGAAACTTCGTAAGTGTGACTGTACTGCGACCAGGACAGCAGCGGTCATATGTGGACGCACGCAGGCGCTCGGGCGTACAGTTTATCTCTTTTTGTTCTTCCCTCTCCCTCTCCCTCTCTTTCATTTTAACTCTTGTTCAGCACGGATCCAGAGGTCGTGACCTCTCACTTCGAAGGAACAAAAGATGGGGAGTGAGCCAGAGGGAGAATGGCAGCGTTATTCTGCTGATGCGGGGCTTTTTGGAGCGTGCCGTCTGCGCCTGGGGGATGTTTGCGTGTCGTTTTTGTTTGTGAAAATGTCAGCTGTCAAAAACAGTCGTTTTAAACAAAGATGTGCTGCGATAAAAAATGTGGAGAATTATCATTGTGTCATTGTAATGTGGGTTCGCGTCGTCTTTCGTGTGCCAAGGCTGAACTGAAACGCTCTGATTTGTGTGTAATCTCCCCCCGGTCGCTGCCTTAATGGTCCGGTCTATGCCTACTGATGATGACTATGGTGATGTCAGAGCAAAGAGCTCAAAGCGGCTTTGGTGGGGTGCAGAGTGGAGGGGGTGGGGAAGCTGGAGGTTAAAGAGGTGGCATGGAAAACAATCCACAATAAGATGGCCGTAGACGCGCCTAAAGATTTGCAGTGAGCACGAGTGCGTTCAGTGAACGTGCACGGTTCGCGTCCGCATCTCGCCGTTTAGTCTCTCCCTTTAAACTATGGTTGTGCGTTGAGGGATTAGGACGCACTCACAGTGGGACGCCAGCAGAAAATCGTCTCACCACAAAAGTCGTGATCAGATCAGAGCAGCGGCGCTCCTGAGATGTCGACGGGGGGCGGGGGGGGAGTCACGTGATCGAGCGTGGCGCAGACTGGTCGGGCGCTCGCCGTGATGTAATGCTCACACGCACGCCATGGCACAACCTGATGCAGCGCAGCGTCGCCGCGGGCTCGCGGGGCAGACATTCGTCCTTGTGCACCGGGGGCTACTGCCCTGGCATTGGCTGCACAAACATTTGCAGAGGGATTTCAGAGATTTGGGTAAACAACTGAGGTGCTCGACCATTGGACAGAATAGTGTTTTACTCCCAGCATATTAACTATTTTCCTATTGGTCGGAAATTCATGTTTGGAGGGATTTAAAGAAGCTTTAGCGGCTGGATGAAACGATTTGAGTCGCTCTGCTCCCCGGCAGTATTAGCAGAAGTCTTCTTCAGGGACATGTTGAATATTGACATTAAATTAAGTCTTTACTTTCATGGGAAGAGCGGAAACAATTTCCCTCTACAGATGTCTAAATAAGTGGTTCAGCTGACAGCGCATTACTTGGTGGAGTCGCATGCCGGGATCGCCGACACAAAGACGTTCTTGAAATGGCAGAAAATGATCTCTGAACAAGTTGAACAATGAGGATCATGGGATTCAAAAGAGCCGTCAATGTCTGGTTGTTATTCGTGTTTGTTTAAGCAGGCGGAAATTGTTCACCGTACCACAATGAGCCACACAGACACGGTTCTCATGTCCCGTCCCCGAGTGATTTCTTGCGTTGGAGCAGCATCAGTAGGCAAATGGCCTCTTTGCAATTGGCTGGAGTGGAGTTGGAGTTGTGTTCATTAGGGGTAAACAAGCTGTGCTCCAGAGATAGCACTGAGGCCATTCACCCCGCCCTGGCACCGCGCTGATAGTAATACCAGCCTGTGCTCGCGCGCTGGCACAGAGGCATCATTCAGCCACCCCCCCCCCCTTCATCCTCCGCCGTACCTCGACGCGTGGCCGCGCCGCCGGAAAACAGAAACAATGCGGCGGCCTCGCAACCTGCCCGGACAGGATCGCCAGGGCTCAGCGGCCGCTCCTGGCCGTCCTTCTCATTCACACTCCGCGGGTCTCCATTGTGCCCAACACTGTGCCCTGTCTGTGCTTGTGGCCCGCCCCGAGTAATGACCTCATCTGACAGCACAGCTGTCAGCAGGCAGCAGACTGCTTACGAAACCAGGTCATTCCATCCCGAAAATTTAGGGGTTGTGCAACTCGAGTGGGAGAACAGTGTTTGAGCGCGAGTTTGCAGGAGGTAAAAATACTGTGATTATGCAACAAGGTTAGGAAGATAGCCGCATTAAAGGAAACAGAGAAAATTCGGAGCTGTCGCGTGCATGCACACAACTCGGAGTCTCGGGCCACTTGTGAATAATAGATACAGAAGTGATGTGTCAAAGTCCTTGGAGTGGCCTGGAAACAGTGAGCAGATTAAATGTGCACCAAGCCTGACCTCAGCCAGACCATGTTACACACTCGCACACCAACAGACGCACACGATCCCATGCATGCAGTCTGCTGCGATGACGCCACTTTCCCGCCGGCCAATGAGGTAAGCTGCGGTCGTCAGAGCTCAGTGGAGCGGCTTCATAACAGAATATGATGTTCGGGTGGCTTGTGTTTTTTAAGCTTGCTGCTCAGGTTGCTGTCATTGTTGACAGAGTTGCAGCATTGTTACAGGTGGCGTCGGAAGAATGATAAAGGGACGCTGGTGTGAAGGAGGACACGTTCAGTGACTCCATGTTCTTCAGGTCTGTGAAGCTTTGAGTTGCTCAGATCAGACCGCTGCTGAAGTCCATCTTTGAACACTAGATAACTTGTTACACTTGAGGTAAAGAATTCCAAGTAGACTGCTTTCATATACACTGATTAGTACGTTGCAATATAATGTATGATGCATAATTACCATTAAAGAATCTGGAAGATATCTTGAAATGAGACATCGCAGTCATCCTTTTCGTCCTCATCATATTTTGACTTGGACTTTGAAAAATCGACTTTTTCTATTTACATGAGTCTTCGCTGCCACCAAAGAACATGGCGAATGCTACTTTGAGGTTCACGGGACATTCTGGCTCATCTGGCCAGCATGTTGCACCAGGCGGAGCTCGTGTGCTTCCCGCTCCTTCTTCTTCTTCTCCTGCCGCAGCCTCCTTGTTGCTAATTGCACTCTTGGACATACTCTGCTTTCCGATGCCTCCGAACTTCTGCTGCTCCTTTGAAGAGCCCATGAATAATGGAGTGAGCTTTGCGTCATCATTTGTACAGGTAACAATGTTGGCATGTCAAGCCAAGGCATCTGATCCTCCCTTCCAATGACATGATGGAATATGTTAGCCGGGTGTTAGCTTTCACCAGGTAAGGCTGCAATATTGATGAAGGAGGGTGAGGCGATTTTTCCACTGCCTCAACTCCGAGCGGCTCCCTCCTCTCGCTCCGTGTCCCGATCATCCGATACGACGCCGCGCCGGGGCACCGGCGGGGCCGGCCGGGTGGATTGGTCAGACGGGCTGGACGGAGCGCGGCGGAGAAGGGAAGGGAGGAGCGGCGCGCGGCGTGCTACACATTTTCCATCTGTCACGAAAGTGGAGCAGCTCATTATCACAGAGTGCTCTCTGCTGAGCTGACCTGAAAAGACAAGGGGGTGTGTTTGCGTGCGTGGAGGTGTAGGTTTGAGAGAATTTACATATACTATTAATGTGTCCTTTGCATATCTTTCCCAACTCCCCATCTTCGTACTCTTGGCTGGCGTTGCGAGAGTGAGCGAGTAAAAAGCTGCAGATCTTATTACACGCCCTTATTATTTGGCTGAAGCAATACCCTTCAGGCAGTGGGATCAAAGTACTGCGGCCCCCATCATCCACCAGCAAGCAGGTACATCAGAGTGACAATTTTTCCTCACAGTTGAAGGGACATTTGTTTTTCTTGGAATCCTGCTGTCCTCCACTCCACTTGGATAAATCATCGCCCTCAGCAGCATATAAATAATCTATCAGAGGCAGCGGTAATAAAAGAGAAGGAGTCATGTGTGAGAACAGTAATAAAGCTGCAGCTTGAAAGAGAAAATAAATGTGCGACCCCAAATTGGTCATCTCTACTCCATTTGGAGGAGATTGTTGGGCTACTTGTGTTTAGTTCTGTTTCCTTCCACCCTTGTTATAAGCAGCGGCTGAGTGTTTCTTCCAGTGCCCTTCTGTACCAATTTTATTTGGGGTTGTAATTTGAAGGATGTTTTTTTTCCCCTCCTTCTCTGTGATTTGATCCCACGAGAGAAGAGCGATCACCTCCCCCCCTCCGACAGCCTGGTTGCAGCAGAGCGACGGGGGACGCTGGTGCTTTTCCAGAGGAAAATCCACCTCGTACACCTCAGTTGGGGACATAAACAATTCCCAGAGAGAGCTTTCCTCTCCGCGCTTGATCCCTGGGGTTTAATGTCCCGCTTCAGAATTCAGCATGTCAATTTGCGACGGCGCTCGGGGGCACGGCTGAAGCAGCGGCTCTGATACAGGAGGGCAGGCGGAGGAAGGGACGCAAAGGGGAGAGAGGGGAGGCACAGCGGGGCGAGCAGGAGAGAGAGAGAGAGAGCAGGAAAATAAATCTGGAGAGACCTTGCAGATTGGTAATAAAGCCTCTGAGCCCAGATGCCCATCTGAATAAAAAGCTACCCCCCCCTTGCACACAAACAGGCAAGTAAGATTTGTCAGAAAAAGAGGAGCATATCTAAAAGATAATTGTCCTTACGGCCGCAGAATCTGAGGGCCCACAAACCTCAGTGACCAATTTGCAGCTCACCGTGAACGTGAATCCTTCAGCGGGGCTTTACCACTCGTGCCTCGACTGGAATTAACTCCCCCTTCCTCGCTGGAGCGTAATGATTGATTTCAAGGTCTGGCTGCAAACCTGTCCAAACTGTAGCTGGCGAAAGAATCTGTTCTCAATAGCCATTTCATAATTTGTGCTCCCTCGCACTGACAGAAAAGGATACCATAGAGGGCGTAATTGATTACCTGCTGTGCCCTTGTTAGGTCTGCAGCCTTGGAGCTTGGACGTCGCTGTCACACTTCTGGCCGTAGAGCGCGGCTGCTGCGGTTAATCAGGGAACAGGCCGAGCTGATGTTTTCAGCTCGATCCCGAAAATGGAAACTGAAGTTGGTGAAAGAAGCGCGCTCTGTGCAATACAGTAATTGACGGTGGCAGCAGAAACTTTACCGCGAAGCTCCTGAGAAAACATGGGGAGGTTCTGCTGAATCGCAACACTCTGTCAGCTGAGATTGACCTCCAAGTTGAACCAGTCAGTGCACTGGTAAATATGACCCTGGATCAGAAAGCGGAGGAAAAAAAAAGGGAGCAAAGTTGGGATTTTTCCGTTGCTGTGACAAAGTCTGTCAAGAGAGGTGGTCGGGGTCGATTAATGGCACAGCGAACTGCCAGTTGAGGATCTGTTTTGAGCTGTTTCCAACCTTGGAGTAATCAAGGAAAGATCCAAACTGGTTACTGAAACTGCTCCACAATAATCAGGCAGCTCTGGTTTTTGCTTAATTCTTCCCGGCTGCTCCTGTTCATCTTCGTGCAGCGTGTGATGGTTTCGGAAAGGGTCAGCATCCATATGCCGGTTATATCACACCTCAGACAAATCCGTAAGCAGGAAGTGAACTATAACACATCATATTTCGCTTCTTCACCCCCAATAGACAGACGCTATAAATAGATGTGCTCCATTAAAATAAATGACAGGATTTCCTGGCTTCTCACTTTGTTTCCTAATCGATTCTGGCTCCTATTTATTGCTTTACAACAGGGAAGTGACTACTTCTTGGCCTTTGGCCAGCGTGAAATAGGTTCGCTATCTTTCCGTCTGACCTTTAATACTTTCCACTCATCCTATGTCCCACTTATTCTATCGTTTCCTTCCTCCGCAATAAACGGGCTCTAACTTTCCGATGTGCCAAGCTGCAATCAGGGGACGTGTGAATTGTCAACTCAGCACAAAGCCTTTGCTTTTGTTTGGCTTAACTTGTGCTTATAAAAGCCGGAGAGACCAAAGGTGGCGTTGCAGTAACTGAGGCTCGGGGCAAAGATTCAGTTCAGAGTTCATCTTTTGTTTTCCTATAGCTCACACTCATGCAGTTATTTTGGCCTTGGAGAATGTGAGTGCAGTTGCTGGTGAGATTTGAGGAGAAAAACTGACTTTCTTTCAATTTGCTCTTGTAGGAAGAAAAAAAATTCTTCGTGTGTGTGTGCGTGTGCGTGTGCGTGTGTGCGTGTGCGTGTGCGTGTGCGTGGGTGCGTGCGTGTGTGTGTGTGTGTGTGTGTGTGTGTGTGTGTGTGTGTGTGTGTGTGCACGCACTCAGTAAATCGACTGCAGACACTTGACCTTGCCCACTCCCTCTCAAACCTCTAGTCAAGAGTGAGACATCTATTTGGAGTTGGTTTATTGAAGAGACCCGTCATTTGAGTCCTCTGAACTTTGAACATTGTGGGGTTGGTGGGGGATGGGACGCCAAGTCCAGCCCGAGCTTAAGAGCTAAATAACCTTGTTGTGCTAATACAGTATGTCTGTAAGCCCTTAAAAGCTGGAGCTCTAATCTTCATAACTTATGAAGCATTAAAAATCGACAATGAGCGAAAGATTTGTCTGCGGCCGCAAGTTGGGGTTGGTTAAGTTTTAATCTGCCAGTGGGTGTATTGGAGTCTGCAAAAGGTTAACCCTAATCAGTATGGTAATAATTCTATGGTGAATTGACTAGACGGCTACAGTATGTCCTCGGCTGACCTAGTTAACCATGTGCATAATATCCCTCTGCTCCAATTGCTGTTGACTCATAGCAGGATGACGAGCTCTCCTGTATGTGAGGCAAGGGAGAAGCTGAGTCTTAATATGTGACTGAACACCATGAACTCGTTTAACTTTCCAAACCTTATTTTAACTTTGCGGGAGATCCACTTGAGATCACGAGTTTCATCAAACGCACTCGGTGACTCTGGGAACTCGGAGAAAAACGGGAGCAAAACTCAGAAGTCAAACTACCAAACTGTGGGAAGTCAGCTGACGTCACTACGACACAGTACTCTGATGTACAGGTAGAGAACGGATATTCATTTGATACTCAGATAGTGCTACAGTTGCAGGCTGACCACAGTTCACTTGTCTCGTCAAATTTGCTTGAACACCTGACTGAGAAAAGTTGATCATCCACAGAAAAAAACTGCGACTGCAGCTCAGATCAAATCAATGACATGACAAGTTGCGTTTTATTAGTTTTAAGTGAACATCATAGTAAAACCAGAGACAAAGTCTGGGGTCTGTTTAGTGTCTGCGTGGTTGTGGTACTTCAGTCTGGCCCCCACTGGTGGGCTGATTGACCAGCAGTCATGTGGTGGATGTAAAAAGCCTCCGAAAAGCCGCTTTCTGTTTGGATGATTCAGATATTCCGAATAATTAGCCTGCCCGGCTCGGTCCCAGGGGGACGGGGGGGTTAGCTCGCATGTGTGTTGGCAGATCGGAGAGTGAGCATGAGCTGATGTGCTGCGTGGAGGAGCACGGTGGAAGTGCGGCGCTGTTGGAGGCAATCAGGGCGAACTCTTGCTGCTCTTCTCGCCTCGTTCTCCCGACTGCGTATGAACTCCTCTCCTCACACTGGTCTCCGCTGTGGCTGACAATGAGCTCTTGAACTCCCGCTGAGTCTCCCAACTCCAGCTCACTCCCACCTGCGCACACCCACTAGAACAGACACTCGGAGGCTGGTAGAATCCCCTCTTCCCTATGTAACTGCCCCCAGGGGTTTGCTGGACCTTGGCATTCCACTCACTCAGCACTTTAGACTTTAGCTGCTGGCTTGTGTCAGGACACGACAGGCTGGCCACCCTGTATGTCCAGACAGCGATAACCGCGCCGTGGCAACACGTTAACACTTGTTGCCGGCCGTACAAGCGAAGCACCGCATGATGAGCTGTGGCACCGAGACAGGTAATGATGTAAGCCCGCCTGCAGCCCCTCCGGCCACAGCGCCTTGTTTTGATATCATTTCCCCTCGCAGTATTTATGGATAGGTGTTGAATATGCGTAACGCAATGTTGGCAACTGGACCCGGGGGGGTTGATTTTTAGCAGCGCGAGAGATGAACACTTGTTCGCTGGAGTGCATTTTCATTGCGGGAGAAAAAAGCAGAAGCACCGAAGGAGCCGGAGTTCTCCGGGCTCGCGTATTTGTTCAAGTGATCCGTCTCGGCTCAGGTGTTGAAGTGTGTTTTTATTCGTTGTTAAAGCGTCATAATGGAGTCAAAGCCTATGGGCCGGGTTTTTCACTCTTGACCTCGAACTGTTCTGTTCCAATCCAAACAAGAGGATGTACTTGACAGCGTCATGTTGAATTCAGAGTGTCACAGTGCATTTGCGTGTACATATGCATTTATGTATACCGACGACTAATGCGGCGCACGTACTCCATTACTTTCCATCAATTGTGTATGCAGCCACAAACAGGAGTTTGCAAAATCCCACCAGCACTGAGTTTCACTACATTTCAGATAAACCTGTGATGAGCACGACTTAAGAAAATAACGGGCGGATCGATGGATGAACGATTCCTTGAGATTGTGTTAACGAAAACAGACATCTGCATCGGGCGGCCTTTATTGTCAGTGTACCACACTGTTGTTACGGCGCTGAGCCCAAGGCTGCAGTTGTATATAACAGCACCCAGGTGTGAATGCGGCAGTGACGCAGTGAGAATGTGAAGCACATTGCAGCACAGAACAAACTGTATATGTACGTTTCTCCAAACCGAGTCACTCCACAGCTGGGTGCTCGTTCAGTGGCTCCTTCAGTTCTGTTGACTCGCCGTACCTAACATGAACCTTTGCACAAATGCCTGTACCGCCAAACACAAGGCCGCTCCTGCAGTAAGAGCCCACAGGATGGAGTTTACAAGCGAGACCCAACAAATGTGTGTACGTCTGCGACGGCGGATTAATGTTATCTCGCCACACAATTACACAAGTGACATGTATGTGGGTGAACTTTTGCCGTCTCTGTCTTTATCTGTGTCATGCGTGTTTTGCGTCCTAAAGAAATGACATCATGGTTTGATACTCACGATACTCATATGCCTCGAAAACCATTAGGAGCCAGTCGGGCCGCGGAGGCATCGTAATCTGTGCTCTGTGTCAGTCTGTGTGTGTGTTTGTAACAGAGCGAGGGAGAGAGAGGGCGCGATGGGGAGGGGGCGGGGTCTAATCCTGCTGTGTCTGACAGCGTAGGATTTATCTGTGCATGCGTGTGTGTGAGGGTGTGTTTCTCCGTCTGCCTTCTGTGTGAGCGCGGTAGTATTCCATACCATAATTGAGTGTAATGCTCAGACACGTCAGTGTGCTCTCACACTAATTTTCGCGCGGCATGTGGCTGCCGCTCGCTGACATAATGCTTTAACCTATCGCTTTACAGTAACCTTAACCTCTGACACTCACTCTGACCTTAACCTAATTGTAACTTTAACCCCTTAAAGCCACGTTTTAACCCTTTAGAAGTCAAGTTCCAGCAGTTCAGTTTTGTGGGTCAAACCCCACGAGTGTCGTGTCCTCTGGTTTCTCTGCACCCCACAAATGCAGCAAAAGAGGGTCAAACACACACAAACAGAAGGTTTTATTGCTTTTCGGGGGTTTGTTGGCATTGATTTCCAGCACACATCGCGCTGCTGTCCCCTGTCACCCTATTCCTGGCCTGGTGAACACCTCAGCAAACTTGCGTGCGTTTGTGTGTGAGTTCTCTTTCTCCTCCTCCTCTCCTCCCAATCATCACTTCTCTTTCTCTTCCTCCATCTTTCTCTCACCTCCCCACTTCTCCTCTCCCTTTCCTTTCTCCACGCACTCTCCTTTGGCGCACACCGTCTTTAATGACAGGGTTGCTTCACGACCTTGCCAAGCGAACTGAAGCCTCGTCAAGCTAAGACCAGAGAGGCCGCGTGATCGCCGGGCTGCATCGATTCAGTCTCTTTAAAAATCAGAGTAATCTTGGAGAGAATAGACATGTGAAGCAGGATGCTCTCTCTCAGGCGTGCCGGCATCAGTGTGAAAAACAGCAAGGAAGATAAAGACAGAGGGAGAAAGTGTGAAAGAGAAAAAGGTATTTGGAATTGAATGGTTGTATTTCTGTGAGCCAGTGTGTGGATGATTTTGTCCATTAGGAGACCAGCAGATATGTTTTTGATAACTCTCCGAATGCCTGTGTTTACGCCGGATAATTTTTGCTTCTGGGCGACGATTTCTAAGGAAGTCCAGCTCAGATGTTGACAGGAAAACACGATACCAACAACAAACAAGAAGCACCCATCAATAACTGGCTGAGTGGTGATGGTGTGCATGTCAGCTGGGTGACAAGTCGGTGATCCGCAACACTCAGAAAAGAACATTTGTGGGTGAAAAAACGAACCAGAATATCTGCACTTCTAGTGGAGGTGAATCATCCCACATTCAGTTTGGCTCTGACGTTTTAGTGGTTCTGAAATCTTGTCTTAGGACGTGTAGACGAGATCTGTGAAAACAGTCAGTGCTGCTGCATGTGCTCCTTCCTATCGGCTAAAAAACACAAATATCACTCCAGGTCCAAAAGAAAAATGCATTTCCACTGCAAGGAGAACTCGTATTTTCCGAACCTCTCACCAGCGAAACATGGATCAAACAACGAATACAACTCTGTGTTGACGGAAAAACTGAGTTCTGAGTTTTATTTTGGAAAATTCCTGTATGGAAAATGTGTTGCAATCATTATTCCTTTTTTTCCTCCCAAAATAAAGACCTAATGGATTTTTAAGTATTCCTAAGCATAGAGACATGCAACTCGCACATCTGGCCAGTGGCTCGCTCTGTCCTTGCAAAATTTAGTCGCAGTCTGAGTGGGTGAGTGAGTAATACGCACACACACACACACACACACACACACACACACACACACACAGAGGCACACAGAAAGACACAAATCCACAGATAAAATAAAAATAGATGAGAGGAGATGGAGTAAATATGCAGAGCCTAACTGACAGAAGTAAGGGCAAACACATTTGTATGCATGATAGAGAACGAGATAGCGAGGCAGATGGAGAGAGAGAGGGAGAGAGAGAGAAGCAAATTCAGTGACATCACTGACGTTGGTTTGTGTCAGCATGCATGTGTTGAAAGTAGATGTGAGTGCACTGAAGCGTGTGCGGGGCGAGAGGGGAGGGCTGAGAGCAAAGTAGTGACGTATTGTAATCTGGAATACTGAGAAGCCCAGCTGTGCAGAATCTGGCCGTGGCGAGGGCTTATGTTACGTCACGCCACCACACACACACTCATGCACAGCAGCACACAAATGCGCACATCGCCTGTTCGTGAGTCCTGCAGGAACACAACTGCTCCGAGGGGGAGAGAGGTCAAGGGGGTCAACACACGTGTGTGTGTGTGTGTGTGTGTGTGTGTGTGTGTGTGTGTGTGTGTGTGTGTGTGTGTGTGTGTGTGTGT
>JASSRZ010000032.1:7938458-7951063 GCA_032164315.1 Malacoctenus gilli | reverse complement strand
CACACACACACACACACACACACACACACACACACACACACACACACACACACACACACACACACACACACGACCACTTAAAATCCCCTTTCAGTTTTGCCCTCAAAGATTTACTCCTGCGCTGCTTTGCAAGGTTCAAAAGAGTGATTTAAGCGAGTATGGACTATGCTCTTTATACTTTTTGTATTTGAAATATTTATGTTGTACTCCAGTGCGACTGTGCCAAATCCATGCGTATGGGGGGAGGGGGAGTCTCTCAGCAGGCTGTGCTGAGGTGGCTGTGCAGGGAGCAGTTAAGCTCAGCCATGCTAAGCCATCCCTTGCTACTGAAATGAAATGACCTGTAGGGGTAAACAGCAGTGCGTCCGTATCTGCGTGTTTCCGGGCACGTTTCAATCGAGGGGGGAGGGGGGGGGCTGTTGTAAGTATGCTCATTTGCAGTGTGGGAGATGATGTCATTTTTCGATGAATACATTCAAATGGAGATTCTGGATTGCCCGTCAGTTTACTACGATTCCCGAACGGGATGTCACATTCCCGCGTCTGCCCGCGATCTGTCCGACGTTTCATCCGAGGAAGAATCAATTCGAGGACGCGGCTGACGAGGATGTGGCTCCGCTCGCTTATGATATCCAATCAATCACTGTCAGGACTTAAACATCCAATCAGAGGGACCTTGCTTGTGTCACGTTCAGGCCGATTGATGGACAAATTTTTCATCCCGCTCTGTAATCAGAATGAAGATGTCAAATCACGCTCCCCGACCAGAATATTTCATTCTTCAGGGCCGGGCAGGTGGGGGAAGGTTGGCGTGTGTTTTCGACACACAGTCAAGCAAAAATTTGAGGATGACAGCTTACATTTTCGACCTATTTTGTTTTCCATTAACTTTTCTCAAAGCAGGGATTTTTTTTCATCATAAATGAAAAATATTATGTGTTTTACACCACACGACGAGAGAGCAACACCGAGTGTCCGTGGAATCTAAACACGGTGCTGCAGCAAGTAACATCTCGTATTGATATTGTTTGTTGACCTTTTCGTGCCTTTCCCAGCCTCCCCTGTGTATTATAACCAGATATGGCCATGGAGCACTCATGCATGTGCGAGAGGAGAAAGCAAGGAGCACTTTACAAAAGTCATACCATGGCAGGCGTGTTTATTAGGCGCAGTGACAAGTCCAGTAGAGGAGCCACAGTGAAGCTCATCACAAAGGAGGACGTCTGATTGGAGCTCAGTTATTACCGGGTGCTTTGTTATTGATAGAAGCCAGCTTCCTTCAATTTTGACACTCATGCCACCTCGAGAACCACTCTGAGCCTCCTTCTGTTTGAGACATGCAGCACCGGCAGTTTGCACACATAAAACATCCAGCACACGCGTGACAAAGATCCAATGTTTTTCTGCACTTGAAGTATTGTTTACGCTGCAGAACAAAAGCCCTCGAAATCTTTTTTTAAATTACGTGAAGGTTGGTTCCATATGCATGATGTCACCATCGTCCTCTGCACAGCTTCCTCTGCTGAACATCACAGGCTTTTGTGAATGACTGTGCCATTGTTAGAGTTTGCTTTTTATCTACCGAGCCACGAATGTGTCTGCCTGTTCTCCCCCATCTCACTCCTTTTTTTTTTTTGCCTGATAGTTACACTCACCCTGTATCAACACCTATTTCTCACTGACTGACTCGTGATTCATACACTCACATGGTATTATACTGCCAGTGCATGATCGATTTTCTGGCAGATTTGTGCCCACACACACGGCAAAAAGCTTTGCTATGTAATTGCACAAAGTACGTTGGAAATCCTTTTTACTTCAACACCTAAAGGTTCGCCAGCTCTTGGCCCACTCGCCAATGACATTACCTCCTCTTTTGTGTTCCAAATCAATCGGCAGCCACTTAGAAGTGAGGGGGCTTTAATTAAATAAATGAAACACGTCGTTTCTGGAGGTGAAGAGCAGGGCTGACGAGGAGAGAGAGAGAGACAGAGATGGAGAGAGAGGAAGAGTGTGGAGGGCAGCACAATCTGTCGCTCTGGCAGCCCACCCTCAGCGAAGGCATGAGTCAGTCACCCTCCGAAACACCCCGAATACACGCACACGCACACACATCTCTTTCTCGCAGTCCATCAGGTGTGTGACTAAGCATGCCATTGTCAGTGTGACTGAGGATGAGCCTCACTAGCTCAGAGTCCCCCCCCCCCCGCCCCCACCCTCCACTCCCACGCGTACACATAGACACAGAGCCATCCCTGTTTCCCATCTGTCACCCTCTACTCAGCAGACAGCAGTGTCGCCTGTCAAAAGTGCTGGTCATTGATTGCTACTGTAAGGTGGGCTGGGCGCCGTGGTGTTAAATTTCGAATGACTGCAGTAAACTATGAGGCTGGCGTGAGCGATGGCAGCTGTTTGGGTACAGTGCTCCTTTTGTAGGGGTGCAGCTGTCTGAAGGGTCCCATCGTGAACAGTAAATAGCTGCCGAATCACAAGTCAGATCCTCCCACTGAGCTCAAGGAAGAAAGACTGATTTGACCAAATTAAGCACTTCACTTGTTGAGTTTTTGGCAAACAAGATATGAAATTATGATTTTTGCTCAATAAATACCGGCTATCATATTGACATGAAGGATAAACATAGCCACCTCTTTATAAGTCTGCACCTCCCACAATACAAGTTATCTGTTAGAAAAATAAAAGCTTGATAATAAACAACCTACATCTAAAGTTGAAAAGTTGCTGTGATATAAAAACTGAATGTGTAAAGTAGGTGGAGTGTCCTTTAAAAAATGAACAATAAAAAGTCTTTATTTCACCTATGGACTGAACATTTGTTGAGAGATTTTAGAGCTTCCTAAAAACAATTTGCCCTCATAAACAAACAGGCACAGTTAGTTAGGACATCATTTATTCTCGGCCTCAGTTTATTGGGGTGTCCTCTCAAAGATGTGTCCCTCGGAGTGCGAATATGGATTCACTCAGTGCCTCTCGTGTTTGTTTTCAATGCGTCTGTGTCCGGGTGAGCATCATGTTCCATGTTTTCTGAGAAAGGCTGGTTGGCCAACAGGAGGAGGAGGAGGAGGAGGAGGAGGAGGAAAAGGAGGCTAAGGCCGAAGCAAGTCTCCATGTCCCACTGCATCCTCAGGTTACTCACCAGCCTCATCCATTATTACTGTCCCTCATTCATTATGGATGAGCAGGTACAATGCCCACATGGCTCCGGAACCGATGCTCCCAGTGCTCTCCCCTTCCACCACTAACACCAACGCCACAGAGGCTGCCGTCCACCCTGAAACCTCCCCCGCCCCGGAGCTTTTCTAGCATTTCGTCAGGCTTTGACCTACATTAACACGGGAGCAGGGACATTGTCTTGTTGAGAAAAAGAAAAAAATAGAGAGACTGAAAAAAAAGAGGGAGGGAGCAGATAGAAATAAAGCAGGGATTTGGTGAGAACTTCAAAAAAAGAGAACGGGGCAGCATAAGGAAGATGATCATAATGAGGATATTAAAGTCCCCAAACATGTCAGAGCGCTCATTTCATCTGGCTCGGAGTTCTGTCACTTGATCGTTTCCATTCCACGTCGCGGCAGCAGCGTTTATACCTAAAGCAAACACCCCGTTCATAATGATAGGAATTAGCATCTACCAAATCTGGCGTGGCGCCTGCTCGCAGCACGTCCAACACGGAGCTCCAGATAATAACACTAATGATGACTTGCAGCCCCGAGCCGATCTCCTCCACAACTCCTCGCCGTCCCTTCTTCCCTTTTATAGCATGGAGTTCCTCGACGCCCCTGCTCTGGGGAATGTATTTAGTCACTGCTTCCCTGCATTTGACAGTCGAGAGGCACTTGTTTGACATTGGGAAGTAAACTGGAAAGAGCCCATGTTTCGTCCCAGCCTGGAGCACATCAGCCGTCCCGCCTAAATGTTGACCCGCGAAAACAGCGAGATGCGTTCAGTCCTTTGACACATTTCGCTGAAGGTTTCTCACACATTCTTACAAAGTTTACGAAGACGAGCGCCAAGGGCAGTTCGGTCACTCAACTTTCTCTAACCGACGGGCAGGATTTTGTGATTTTTTTTAGCTGGAAGCTCGTGCAGCTCGAATGTGGATTATAGTTTGTGGAGGAGTGTGTGAGGCCTGGCTGACACCGAATCTCACTGTGCAGTGACATCCTATAACTTCTCATTCGCAGGTTTTGTCCCTACAAATGCAGTCAGCGCTCATTAACTGCCGTGTGTCCCACCAAGGTGTTCCCGCTCCTGTAAGTAACTGAGGACAAGCTTGTCAGATAGATGTCTGAAATATTAATGCATTATATCCATCCCGAGCCTGCTTCCAGTGACAACTCTGCCCAATTCTCCCCGTTTATCCTTGGGCGAGGGAAACTCCAGTCTTAGCTCACAGTTGCCATTACTTATTTGGACCGTTCTTCTGGAGAGTCTGACTCTTCTGGGTGTTTTTTTTGTAACTGGGCTACTGGAGCGGAAAGTAGGGTAGCCCTTAACTAGGTTATAGTAGCAGTGCTCCCAACTAGGTTTCATGTTGCCAGATCTGTCTAATGAGGCTAAAGTCAACTCCTGAAAAAAGGTTACTGCGGCTGCCAATTTGTTGAACTTAAATACGTGAAGACACTCGAGGACAATGGTTAATCTTTTGGGAAAGGAGTCTATTCAGTTCAGCAATTTGATACCTCTGTGGAGGAACTCTGGGAGGTTTCCAGGCTTGATAACTAGAGATGCATTTTGTTTAATGACAGTAATGAAGTGCAGGTGGCATAGCGGTTAGCGCTCTCCCCTCACAGCTGGAGGGACCTGGGTTTGTGCCCGGGTGTTGGGCACAGTTTGTATGATCGTGCTGTGAATGCACGAGTTCTCCTATTCGCCTCCTCCCATCCAAAAACATGCTCATTCGGTCAGTAAATGATGCTAAATTGTCTATAGGTATGAATGCGTGCCTTCCTGTGTTTGCCCTGGGACGCATTGGTCATCTGTCCTTCGCTCAGTGTCAGCTGGAATCAGCCTCAGAACCGTTCTGTTGGACAGAGAGAAAAGAATAAGAGATGAATGAATGCGTGCTGGTTTGACAATGCACCAGTGATGCGTGCGTGGCTTTCACCCATTTTCACACATCAACATCCCATCTTCCCTGATGATTTTAACATGATTGTGACTCATACAAAGTGTATCCGCCAGAAAAGGGAGTTATTAACCAAAAAAAAGAGTTATGAGAAAAATCATCTCCCGCCTTTCAAAATGTTGCACCTTTTAATAATGTAATTTTTCACCCATCTTTTTCTCCAACACTGAACGTGTGTGAGTGGGCCAGTCATCTGCCACAGCAGTATTACTCAGTTCAGCTCACAGGACACTTTCCCGAGTACAAGAAACAAAGGCCAGCCTGTTTCTATGGTTTCTCGCATACTGCAGATCTGACTGGAATTTTACATAGACAAGGCTAATGGATAGACTGCACCTGCCGACATTTAACAAATACCAAGGAGAGGTACATTGATGGAGAGTTCAACTTCAACTCTCATTACTCGTCAGTGCATCACTGCTGGCCACTGAGAACGAGCTCCACTGCTCAAACACCACCCGAATCTACACCCAAAAGAACCTGCTCTCTCGTAAGGTCAAAACAGGAAGCGCCACCAGAGGAGCTTTGACAAACATATCCTTCTTTCTACTGGTGTGTGATGCATCACACCACTGATGGATGTTTTTCTACGGACAGAGCTCTGGAAATCTCCCGCTGTGCCCTTCACACGACACAGTTACAGAGAGGACAGTTTCATTTACTATCGGGCAGCACCTGCAGGTTGTGACTGTAGAGAAGAGAGTTACAAGGTAGAAGAGATAATGATCTGTCAGAAGAAAATATGTAGCTTCAAAATCAATAAAGGTAACTGCTTGTGAAAAATCAATCAATCAGATTGAAATCAATCAGAACGTTACAAAATTCAAGAAAATCATCAGTCATTTAAGCCTAAATAAATCCTTTAACAAGCAAAAAGTTTGAAACTGTTTCACAGTGGAAAATTGTCCATAGAGTCAACGGTGTCCTTTCTAACGACTGCTCACCCTCACGTTTTACTTCTCCGAGAAATTGATCCCCACTCGCATTAAACCTGACGACGCGTTCAGCAATGTAATTGCAGGGCACATTGTGTCCGTTTCAAACTCAAATAGACCGAACTGACTTCCTGGATCGCTGTGAACCTGGCCCCCACCAATCGAGGGCGGATCTTTGCTATGTCTGAACCCAAACCACAATCTGAAGCCATCACATTTCACACATACTGCAAGTTATTAGTCATGCTGCTGATAACGATCTCGGAGATGGACACAGTTGTTTGTAGCCCGCGAACAATTTCGCGACATGTTTGTTTCAAGCAATTTCTTCGATCCATCAACTTGGCAGCTGGAGGAGTTTGTAATTTGTCATTTTAGAGTACAAAATAAACAGTTGCTTTTTTCTTTTTTTCCCCATCTCAGGCAGTCTCTTGTAAGACAACTGGATCTGGTTTTGTCCTGCCCGTCCAGAGCAGCAGAATGACTGAGTTTTCCTTTCACAGATCCAGGGTAACTGGAACATTGGATTGAGGGGTAAGCAAACACATGCACACACACTCACTTACACACACAAACCCACACAGGTCATTACATTTACCACTAAGCATCTCCATAAGCCCAAGCAGGCATATCTGACATATCCATCTGCTATGGTAGGATCATGCTGGATCCGCCGCACTGTCACACTCCCTCTAAATCGGGGTAAGGGGGTGTGCCAGTGGTAACGATGATGGGGACATGACATGTAATCACGGGGTTGGTCACAGCTCGGTAACTGAGCAGAGCTGTGATTTTACCCACATTTACATGTCCTCTGGAGCAACATGTCATATCAGCTCGGCTTTGTGCAGCGGAATGGAAAAGACAGTTGAAATTCAGGGAATCCTCTTTTATTCTGACAGAACGACGGGCCTCTTTGTGGATCGGGCCTGTTGTTTTCCATGAACGCTCGTCTTATTGTCAACTTCATTAGTTCAGCCTGACACTGTTCACATAAAAACGCTGAAATGTTTGTTTTTGCTTTTTTTTTTAAACCTGCAAATGCAAATTTTCGGAAACTGACAGTCATTTCTTTTGTGCAAGAGACCAAAGGTTCTCAGTTTAGGTCCCTTGGTGAATCAGAGAGGGGGTCCAAAGCTTTTGTTAGATGCAATTTTGGGGGCTGCAAGAAAGAAAAAAGGGTTGGGCGCTTGCCAGCTTCAAACCTAAAATAAGAAAAGCTTATTCCAAATCTTGACATTCAAAATTGTAACGTATTAGTACCAACTCTCCTGACATCAGCTTCGGCTTCCCTTTCAAACCATTCACCGCTTCTTGCCGCAGATATCTTTGCTTGTTCTTCTCTCTCCGACGAAGGTCAAGGCTCTTAGCTACGGCAAGGCGAGGTGTGTATTTGTGTGCATATGTGCATCCAGAGTGTGTACGCACACATGCTGCAGGGTCCTCTGCACCAAGAAGCTTCAGTCCCAGTCGCTAACCCTGCCTCTCCTTCTCCTTGTGCCTTCCTCCTTTTCCCAGGGGAAAGCCCCCATGTGAAAGGGATGAAATGGGGTGTAAAGGGCACCGAGTTCCCATTGGATCTCCTCCTCTTCGCCCTCTTCTGTGCCCAGTCAGTGCCACTCGGCTGTGGACATCGGAAAAGCTTGACTCGAGGAAAGGAGCATTTTCATTGAGCTTTCTTCCTCTGTGCACTTTCTGAGGGTTGTGCAAAGGGGGGGGAAAAAAAGTGATGTGGCACTGTAATTAAGTTGCCATTAATTGTTTTGCCTAGTCCCTGGTGGGACTGCTCAGACTTAGAGAGAAGAAAGAAGCAGATTTATAGGGCTGATGGGCTCCACGCCTAACTGAACAACTAAGCACAGTGAAAACGATTCTTAATTACTGCCTGTTGTCGCTAATTTACCCAAAGTCACCTCTGCCAGCGAGCTAACTAGCCCTCTCCGTCTGGTTGCATTTATACACTAAAGCCTCTTCGCTCTTATAATTTGTCCCCCTCTGTCAACAATTTATGTGCTTTTCTTTTAAAACATGCCGTGTTGCGAGCGAGCGAGCCACAACACACAGCTACCGTTTCACCCCGCAACATTTTCGTCTCGTCTGTTTTGTTTTCCTTCCTGTTTGGGTTCTGATGGCAGCGTTTTCCGCGAGCGCTGCGCCGAGTCTAAAAGCGGAATCTCAGGTGGTTTCTCCGCCTTGCTGGTAATTGAATCAAGACTATTTATATGCCCTACATTTTCTGACATGTAGAATGTTCACTGGCCTGAATGAAATACACTTTCCAGCCTCACCACTGGCCGGGCCAAATGTAAATACAGAAGATATCAACGGAAAACAGACCATGGAAAACATGTCCTGGAGGGCAGTGGCACAACCTCCCCCTCCCCTCCATCTCCGCCAACACCCTTCTATGGCTCGTCTTCACACACAAGTTTATGTGGCGATGGCGTAGTATAACCATACACAGACGCTCCCACTCACACAACCTAATATTGTGCAGGGTGGGTCGCTGTCCTTACACAGTCTGGCCTCAATGGGCACTTGAGGTGAATTATTGTTTGCGAGTGGAAACTTGGCCAGATAATCTCAGTGCTGCTGGCTCAGGGCTGAGTAAGACCACTGTCCCTCTCCCTGCACACACACACACACAGCTTTTGTTTTACCCTCTCTATTTCCAGTTCACACTTATTTGCTGACTCTTTGCCTTTTACAATAACTCCTTGTCCCTCCGCTTCTGCTCCATCTTTCTCTTCCTTTTCTACAACCGCCGCTTCTCCTTCTCCCCCCTCTTTATTTCCCCTCGCTACTTTTTCCCAACAACTCTGGCCTTTATCCTACGGGCCATTCACCTCCTCGGTGCTGCCCTTGCCAGGGCTGTGCAGTAAATTCCAGGGCGAGCTGGAAACACAAACATGCACAAACGTACGGCGAGCCGCTCAATCACGATCGACCCCTCCTTGCCACCTACCTCCTCTCTTTTGAATTTCTTTCACACAGGGAGTCTTTGTCTGTTGGGCCACTTCACAGGGCCTCGCTTCAGATCTTTTTCTCAATGTTTACTTGCATCACAGGTATAATTCAAATGTCTGTGTCGCTGGCCGGCCTGCCAGTCTCCCTAATCCCATAATTGGGGCCTCCTTCTGCAGACATAACCCAATGTTTGGACTTCAGGAAGTATGTGATTATAATCATCCTGTTAGACTGATGATGTGTTAGATATGGAGTGCAGGAGTCTGTCCTGATGTAAATTTTATTCGACTGATACCGCGAACGTCCTGCAAATAGTTGTAAAGTACTGATTTGAATCGCCAATCCCAGGTAAAACATACTCATCGTGCAGCAAAAACTGACTTGAAGAATTCGTAAACAGCTGGACTTGTGAATACTTTGGAAACTTCTCACAGATCATCAACCCAGATCAGCAGTCTTTCTCAAAAGTATGCAACTTTATTTTCCTCTTCCTCTTCAAAAAGGAGGAAGCCCCCTCTACCCCCACCCCCCACCAACCCCCTCCATGTCTAACTCTTTGGCAATGTGCTGAGCCAGTGGAAAATCCGACGTCCGTCGAAAGCGGTGTAGAAAGATCAGTTGACCGAAGGAAGCAATATTCATACAGCGTGTCCTGACTGATCGGTCCCGGGTTGTGCAAGTCGAGTAATGAGACATCTTCATGTTCACATTTTCCACTTGCAGCGGCGCATGATCTGCAAGTGCACCCTTTAGGCACAGTCGTATGTTTATTCGAAAGGGACAAAAAAAAAAGATGTTTAGGAAATGACTGATAATCTCTCTCTGCCTTATTTTTTCCATACTCTTTGGCCTTGTCATTGTGCATTGTTACTTGTGCAAATGTCCTAATCAGTCCTGAGCAGCGTGTTATCTGAAAGTGCGATAAAATGCCGAGTCTGCAACTTAGTTCCTCTCAGTTAGAGCAGCAGACACATTCACGCGGTGCCAGTTGCGCGACACTTTGTGGCTGAACCTGCAATTATTTGTCAAGTGATCTTGTCTCTTGGTGTGTGGAACTCTACCCCGGTAATTAAAGTTCTATGTTGGGGATGAACAAATACATACAGCTGTTTTCCTTATTTGCTCGTGTGGCAACCGTGTTTTTTTTAGTTTACTTCTCATTATTCTCCCGAACATCTTCCACAGTGGAACCATGTGCTCTCTCTTAACCTTAATTAATAACGTAACTCTATTTTGAGTGTGTTTGTTAAAAATGCAAAAGGCTCCCTGAAGGCAACATCCCCTTTTGGGAGAGTTTTGGCATGCCTCGTCATTAATGCTTACTCAGACAGCATGAACAACACATTAGCATGCACAAATGCTAATGACACTTGACATTTACTGTAGTTCACAAGATGCTCCCGAGCATATGGCAAATTTCCACCGAGAAACTGAGTCAACAGCAAGTCTCAGACAACAGCTGTGGGGGAAATGATTGGTCTCCCCGAGTTAAAAACTCAACGCGGCTCTCTGAGTGTTTGAGTATTCGCTGAGATGTAATTTTCTCGTGAACAATGAGAGAGGATCTTCCGAAGTGAGTTTCTCCGCAGCCGCCTGTTTGATGACGCGGCTGCTCAGCTGTCTCTGTGGACACATGTGGTCGCTCTATTTTAATTTCCAGGGCTAAATAATTCACTGTGTCCATTAACGAATCAAAAAGCCAAACAGCTCCCAGATTGTTGTGTATACAGCTAAAAGGGCCTCCGCGTGGAGATTCGCCGTCTTGCTTCTGCGGTTTTCTGAGTGTTTAAATGGATTGAAACAGAGATTAAGTGGTTTCAACTGAACAAACAGGCTGTGATGACACAAGACAAAATTCTTCTTCGTTTTCTGTCAAATCCAGAATAGACAGCACAAGTTTTGGCCGCAGACGGGGAGGAAAATGTTGTCACAGGGTTTCGCATGAAAGAACCTGGCCTGACGTGCATTTTTTATGAGCTCAGCTAATGGCTTACTCTGCAATTATCTGTGTGTAGGCTTAAGTGCATTCATATGTCATGTCTGTGTGACTTTTTAATGTATTGCAGTACTTATTTATCAATCATGTGGGCTTGCTCAAGCTATGGAGAGGGTGTGGAATGGAAAAGTCCTCAGCTGATCACTTCAGGTAACGTGGAAACTGAACAAGAAGTCAAATCCTGTTGTTTAAACAGCTCGTATCAGCGCAGATTGGGTCTGTCTGACTCACACACAGGAGATCAATTGTGATTCTGAAACCAAGCCTGCTCATCTGCTGCTCTCGTTGCTGATCAAGGTCCTAAATGTCTGTAAACATTTCGAGTCTATATTTGCACTCCTACCAAAGGTTTCCTCAATATCAGTTGACTTCTGTTATATCTGATGAAGAGAGAGAGAGCGAGAGAGAGAGGGAGAGGGAGAGAGAGAGAAATTGGCTGCATCGATGTCACGTTTGAGGGACATCTGCTCCGGGTTGGCCAACACAAACCACTGCAGGCTGCCACCAATGAATCCACCAAAACCATTGACACTGGCCTGGAAAAACGACAGCAGTAAAATATAAAATGTCTCTGTTTTGGCGCCTGCTGGTGTGTGTTAGTTCAGCTGAGGCCTGTTTCACTTTACTGTTACAATTAAAAGCATCAGCAATGCTTGGATTGCTGAGCTGTTGTGAACAAATAACATCTATCTGTCTGGCGATCGATCGATCAATCGATCAATCTATCTAGCTATCTATAGAGTTCCTCGTTACACAAATTACACATAAAAAAGGTCCAGATGATTGCAAAACAAGGCCCTTGCACACATAAATGCGTTCTTTCTCTCTCCTGGCTCTTGCCTTCCTCTTTCTTTCCCGACATCTTTTCACCGCCTGACCTCGATCTGACTCACAAATTCTTGAGTGACATTTTCCAACTTTTGTATCGAGCATAAACACGTTCAACTTTTGCCCCTGTTGACAAAAGTGGAGGAGCTGGATGCTTCTGTGTACTTAGGGCTTGTTGTGTTAATGATAAATCCCATTATGTCAAGACAGCAAGTATATTACAATGATGTTTGACCTCAACCTGAGTGGCTTTCGGTTTATCATCTACCACGGCTGACCTTTTTTTGTAACATGGGGTCCACCTCTGGGCCGAGAGACCGGAGATGCAGACATTTGAGGAATGACAGCCTCTCGAGAAGATTCTGCCAAGTATGAGATGGATGTTGTATGAGTGAAAATGATTTTTAAGCAAGTTCAGAAACTGTGTCTTGCAGTTAATTTTCAATAAGTTATTTGATCTTTATGGCTCAAATCTCTTGCTACTTTCAGGGTGATCCCGTGGTCATTATACTGCAGACAATCTGAGATCACTCTGTTGGATGTGTGTGAGCTGCTTGATTCACCCCACGTCACGGGAGTCTGCAGACAGGGATTCGTTGCATTACCATGCAGTGCTGATCCGTGCATTTCAGTGGCAGTTGTGCCCGGCTGACTGCCGAGCATTTCAGTGGCAGTTGTGCCCGGCTGACTGCCGAGCATGTGTGACTTCCTCACAGGACGGAAGAATCGCAAATAA
>JASSRZ010000032.1:7874990-7938358 GCA_032164315.1 Malacoctenus gilli | reverse complement strand
GCATTTCAGTGGCAGTTGTGCCCGGCTGACTGCCGAGCATGTGTGACTTCCTCACAGGACGGAAGAATCGCAAATAATACAGGCATTGAATCCAGAGGACAGACAGAAAAAAAAAAAAACAAAAAAACGCGCGACGTCATGGAAAGAATGACGTCAGGTTTGATTAGGCGCCGAGGGAAGAGTCTTGAGAAGCCAAGGTGGAGCTCAAGCAAGCAGACAGCGGAGACGATGCAGAGGTTTCGGTGCGTTACTGCTTTGCAAGCGACATCATACGATGTAGGGGGGAACTGTTGAATAATCCTGTTATTATAAAGCGACACGGGAGCAGAGAGGGAGTACGAGGGGATCATGACGTAACCGTTTCCATAGGCGACTGATATGCCGGCTAAGCCAATGGGAATCCACACCAGCGGTCCATACCCATCCTCCTTTTGACGTGCATCACATGTTCCCGGTGGTGTTGTGACAGAAAAGAACAGGACGAGGCGAGATGATTCACTTCCTGGCGCTTCCGCCTTCACCGGCTTTACGTTAATCGATTTCAGCCACTTTTGTATCTCGACTTCCTGTATGACTCACATCGTGCCCAATCTTGTTTCCGTTAGATTTTAATCACTGAATCACAAGCAGGCATATTAATTTTACTGTCGTTTCCGAACATTCGGATGATCTTCAGCTGCACATTTTCTGTCTTGAGGTATTGTGAGTGACCTCTCCATGGGCCAATGAACAATTAGTTCCGCTGTTTTCGGTGGGATCACGTCAATTTACCGTTACCGTGGCATTTGACAGGAGCGCAGCGCGCATGTGTCATGCGGTCTCACCCTCCGGTCGGACTCGGTTTCCATGGGCTCCAGCGGGACGGGAACTATCTTGACAGCTCAGGGACGGAGACTTTGGTTGTGGTTGTGACAGCACAAGTGGGCGGGATTTTACCTCAGATCAGGGGAGAGAGTCTAGTCTTTGGTGAGACTGAGGGGGAGTTACAGAGAGAAAGGGACCTGGGGTGCTCTTCAGAGAACGGAGTAAGTGCATTTGGTTTTAATTTCGCTGCTTAACGCGACCGAGCGCCGCAAAGAAGAAGGATGCATGCGAGCGCTTTGAGGGTCGCTTTTGAACCATTGACCGGTAAAGTCTTCAGTTTTTTTTTGTGTGCAATGATCAACGAGGGCCAGCCGCTGGTGGGTAGCTGCCTTGGGTAGTTAGCAGTATACCAAGCTAACGTTGTTAGCTAACGTTATATCTTGGAGAGATACTGACATTGGGGCGTCTCGTTTTCCAGCCCAGGTAGCGTATCCTCCAGGATGCTGCCGGATTTCCTTTGCTTGTGTTCAGTTTAGTCAGACCCATACATTACTCCGGGCTAAGTTTTTGGACTTGTCAATGTGTTAGAAGCAGCTTTTGTGCATTTCCCCTACCGTTACAATCAGCATAAGGCTTAGCTAACGCATGGGAGCTAGTTGGCTAACTGTCCGCTAGCCTGGAACGTTGTTTTTTACGTCTCTGGTGAGCAGCATTTAGATTTCAACACACTGTCGCTGCGCTCAAAAACGCGTTCAAATGATCACGTTGCGAGAAAGTTGCACTTATTTCTTCGCTTCACGCAAATTCCACAGTTACACGATGGCATGTCATTCAGTTAAACGTCAAGTGAGTGTCGTTTTAATATGGAGATAAGATAATGTCCCTGCGAACGCGTTATACGGAGATAAACGGCAAGAACCGCTATCCTCTGAATACTGGACTCCAATCTGGTGTGGCTCACAGAGTCATCCGGAGGGGCACCCAGAAAGGCTCCTTATAGCCCCTTCTGTCTTTCCGTCTCAGTTTTGCCTGTCACTACTGACTGAACTCAGTGAACGCGTTTTCGTGCAAGTGCCGGTAAAGTCGTTTATCGACCGACACGGCTCCTCCGTGCTGTCAAAGTTAAACAGCCCTTCGGGGAATATCGTTTACCGGTGTTATGGCTAATTCTGCTTCCCCTTCGATTTGTGTCATCCCTTACCGTATAGTCAGTACACACCACTTGGCAGTAATGTGAACTTGTCGATGCTTAACCACCCACCCCTCTCGATAAAAAAGACAACCTCTAACACAGAGGGGATATTTAACTGGAACCTGTGCTGTAATCTTTTCAACGGTACCGCCACCGAATGGCGAGTATAACATTTTTAACTTCTGTAGAAATGAGCTATAACGCCATTAATCACTAATAAGACAGTCGTACCGTTTACTTGCTAAGGAGCTCCTGAAATTCATCTAGAAGTAACGGTAGTCCTTGAATGTAGCATGCTGCTTTGGATTCTCATTACCATACAACGGCATTTCCAAGGCTCTCCAGACACTGCTTGATGATTTGCATTGCAAACGCTCGTCTTTCTTGTAGGCATTGTGTGCGCACGATCGTTTCGCACTCATGCAGAAATTACCTGCGAGTTTTCAGGCTGGTGTGGCGGGCAGCCTCCTGAGCACCTTTTGGTGTCTAGTTGAAAGGATCACTCCTTATCCAATTAAATGGCACCGGGCTTGCTACTGTGCCTGCAGAGTCTTTCTGTGTTTGTTTGTTTGTTTGTTTTATCTCAGATCCTACAAGAGATTGCAACTGACCTTGCAGGTTTATCAAAATGTTTGAACATCACGTTTCACTAGAGGTTTAGGTGTATCAGCGATCTATTGATTTAAAGTGTGTCAGTCCCCTTGGTCATTATCTCTAAATATCTTGCATATTATTATGACAGCAGACAGACATATGGAATACTTAAGTATTTTTGGAGGTCTTTTGCAAGATTCTGTGACATTTTTATTTCACTGAGTGTTGAAATTGCAGCATGCTTTTTTTTCCTTTGCTACTTTTGAAAGAAGTCTGAATATTCATTGTTGCTGTCAAGCTCAGCGTATATAAATGCAGGGTTTGTTTAATGATTTGCTGAAATCACCAGTAACACAATCTGTTGCTGTGTCTCAGCCCTTTGAACTCAGACTGTTGCTGTCACTCAAGAATGACTAAAATATCCTTTCTTTTTCCTCGCTATACACACTGACCGTGAACTGTACTGCACAGTTTGACGTAATGGTGTGTATTGGTAGTTGTTCCACCTGTTTCTTTTTTTGTCAAGGAAATGTGTTGTATCATCATGGCAAAAACTCAACTTCCTCCTGTATGTGTTATACAGCTGTGTTGTGTTTTTCCTACTCACATTTGTAGCCCAACAGCCTTTTAAGACTACTACTCTGGGTTGTCATCCTTTTATGTGGAGCAGATTAGGTTCATTAGTCTTGCTGTAGAGTGTGGGATTTCTGCTAATCTGTCATGTTGCTTGATCCTTAAAAAAAAGGTTGTTTGCCTCTAATGGCAGAGGAATTTGAAGAAGGCACAGAGCAACAGTCCCAGTGAAGTAATGCAGCATAACGGGGTATACTTTCTTCCAGACAGTTCTCGCCTGTCAAGTCCGTCCGTAACTCATCATGCTACCCTTACAGCTGTCTGACAAGTCCACTTATTTTATTGTCATGCTCTGCTCTCGAGAAAAAATTGCCAGCACAGCGTCCAGAAATGGAATTTATATAGTTAATAGCATCAATTGCTGACATTGTTGTTACTAAAGTTGAAGTTCAACATAGAGCCTACTTGAGTAAATGTGCCAGTTGTACATTTTTGGCCTTGGTGTAAATGAGCCTCCTGTGCACCAGCAAGCATTGAAAGCAAGGTATAATCTGTTTTTATAGCATAAAGAAATATAAATGCTGTACTTTTGTTTCAGGAGGAGTTTAAAGTGTTTTCAAAGTAAAGATAATTGCAAGGTTAAGACTTAAGTTTACAAGGTTTTATTAGTCACTACTGACGTTCACATGTTGCTAAGCAGAGCGGGAGAAACAAAGCACTCAAGTGTGGCACTGCTGTGAAATATGAATCAGTCTTGGAAGTGAAGCTGCCTTGCAATTTGGCTAGTTTCTGCAGAGCTTGTGGCCTCCATCACATTGATTGTGCCTACATTTTAAAAGACCTGTTGATCTTTGTGGCTCTAATACCATGTATATCTTTGAAATCAAAAACATGAAGAAATTATTTAATATTTAAAGAAGTTTAGATTACATTGTCACTGAACAATTTAGTCCAAAAGCATCTGTAAAAAATCCTATTGAAAGGTGCTACTGAATAATAGAGAATAGCATCCAAATATAATATTGGGATTAAAAACAAGGGTGATTTCCTCTGACAAAGATAAGGTGAAATGCCCAAGTCAGCGCTGTTGCACCCACCATTCGAATCGTTTGGGACAGTAAGGTCAGTCTGTGGCAGAAAATGGCAGGGCGGGAGGGCCTCAGGGTGCTGGTCTGCTGCGTAGATTCACAGATAACAAAGAGCACAAAAAGCTTCTCATCTTCAAAGTGGCTCAATGAATCATGCATCTTTTCAGAGTATTTTTATCTTTTAGGTATTGCGGACTGCAACGCCTGAACAAATTAATCTATCTTCTGAAGGAAATAGTTTTTATTTTACAGATTCCTTTCTGACCCCTTGTTGCATCATCAAATGTGTGGAATGAGCAGCAGTCAGAGTATAAAAAGGATTAACTGCTTTCAAATTGTGCCGATTTTTTTTTCATTGCATGGACATTTGTGGCAGTCAGAACTCCGCCATAGCAACAGGATCTTGTTGTCGTCCACGGAAACATTTAAATTGTTAAACAAACCAGAGGTAAATGAAGTGACCTGTCACCATATCCAGAGAGTTTCAGGAGAAAAAGCTGCTTTGATCAGAGGAAATACTGGAACAATGTTCACTTCATGTGACTTCTCTAATGGTGTGGTAGCAGTTTTTTTAAAAACACAAAGTCGTTGATGGACGATGAACTCCCCTCCCATTCTGAGCCCACTGCTACTGAGAGTGCAGCATTTTACTTCAATGGTAGTCTGCAGATTGCAAGCGAGTCTTAAGTCTGGCAAGGACACATTTAATCGAAGAGTGTTGGTCATCTTCACTTAGAATGTCTGAATATTTTTTTAGTCTTTTTCTTCTTGTAATTAAAAGCACATCAGAGTAAAATGATGTTCATTTTAATGCATCTAGTTGCCATAAAGCGGCCAGTATCAGAAAATGTCTCGTTATATCAAAGTGAAAATATGTCCCGTTCCTAGTGCTTGGCCTGTCCTTCACCTGCCGAATTTGTAGTCCATCCTCACAATCTCGTGAAAAATTTGGAAAGCAAGCATTCTCTCAAAACTACAAAACACAATTTTATACTCCAAATTTAAAAAGAAGAAAAAAAAGCTTCCTTTTGGTTTATTTAGATTCAATACAAAATATTTAGGGTAAGTTTTCATCCCAGTCAGATACGATGATGGGATTTTGCACCAACCAATTTGTTCGATCATTCTTACGCTGACGGCCTCATATCAGTCAAAAACAAGGTAGTTTCATTTCCGACACTCATACGTGAAGTAAGAGGAGTGGTGGGGAGGATAAGTGTGACGGTCACACCTCTGACTGTGCGTTCTCACATACTGGCAGCCTGACAGTGTTTGAGGGCTCTGTAGAGGTTCCAGTCTGTGGGGTGAAGTAGTCTCAGCCGCAAGCCATGCAGCACAAGGATGGCTGGGTGTCTGTGCTCCGTACCCTCCACATTTACACGGCCTGACCCAGTTCAGCAATGGCTAGCTGTAGGGGGAGGGGGCAGTCTAGGGGAAGCTAAAAATATCACCTCTCGCATTAGGCGGCTCCATTGCAGAGGGATCCCTAGAATTGCTATCCTTGACTTGCATCAAGTTGTTGGCACGTCGAGGTGTTCGAACTGCCAGAGGGTTTCCTTCGCGTGGAAACAAAGACATGACTATATTTCTGAGATGTCCACCGCTCTTGTCTTTGGTACTTGTTTGCACTCGCCACAGCCTTCTGGGGGGGACGACGCAGTGTGCATCTAATGTGTGATCGTAGCCTTAAATAGCTTGGGTAAAAGGAGTGACTTGCCACAAGCCAGTCAACGGTTGTTGGTTGAAATCGGCACATGTTCGTGCTGAGGTTGAGCTTTACTGCTGTGGTGTGGGAGGGGTTAACCTTAGCCTCTGTCATTCAACCATACCATGCCAGCTGTTGGCTTGGAGATCCAATCACAATGATTTTCCACTGTTGTGACATGTGACCTGCTCCGCAACCTGAAACTGACGCGGTGCAGCAAATGTTGGCACTTCCTTCATCTTGGCGTTGTTGCTGCTCGTTGGAGTTTGGTTGGGTGAGGGGGTGAATGTGGGAGAAGGCGTTTAGAGTAAGACCTGAAGATAAGGAACAGAGCAGGCAGAGCATTAACCTCAGTACGACTGGCTGCCGGATGTGTGATCTCCCCATGTGGTTTCCACAGCACGTGAAATACTCCGACAGAAATCCTACTCAGGTCATCAACACACATTGAGAGCTGATGGTTCCAGCAAATGGCCTGTGCAATTTGCATTACATTACTTTCCTCCTTTTAAATGTCACTGAATGTGTTCAATAATGTAACTGCAATAATGTATGTATTAATGTATATACATTTTTTTTTGCCATTTTTATGTATTATATTTCAGTCCCGTTTTATTTTTTCTGGCTTTTCATTGAGAGAACGCACATCAGAAATGTGGTATCTCTTTCTTGCTGTCTTAAACGACGCTGTTTCTCAAGTCATATTTTCCACTTTGCAGCTTTTTAAAAGCGTCCAAAAATGTGATCCAAGTGCTGTGCATGTTGTAAGTGAAATGTAGAAGTGATTTCTTCAAGGATGTGGCAACATTCATTAAAACCCATAAATCTTTTGCTCAGTACAATAAAAACAAAGCTTTGAAAAAAAGGAAAAGCAGTGATGTCCACGATCTCTCCCACCTCAGCCATACACGCGTCTCTGCAATTATGCTGCGTAATAAATAATAAATTGTGTCCCGTTTTCCGTGGCAGATGGCTCCAAATAGCATCTCAACATGTGACAGAATAGTTTCCAAGAATCTTAATGGAATGCAAGCGGTAATTTTTGTAGGATTATAAAGTCTACATTTTGCTGTCCTTTGGTGTCTGCATTCTAGTTAAAAGCTTAGTTACATTTCTGACTATTACAGATTCTTTGTGGTCTTAATTCCTTTGCTGTTGTACAGTCACATGCAAGAGTTTCATCTCAAACAAGTCAGATATCCAAAAAGATAAAACATACCTGCAGCCCCCCCCAAGACAAGCTAAATGTGTGTTCCACTAGTGCTATTATTTATTGATCCATTTTACTTCGTCCAAGTTATCCGTCTTGTGCATCTTGATAGTTAGACGTACTTTCCCCATAAAAGTTTGATGAATTGGTCTAAAAGTCAACAGAATCCTCTTGATTTTTTTTGCTGTCGTTCTAGTTTTGCCCCTTGTTGTTCAGAAAATTTCATTGGATAAATGTTTCCTTATTCAACAAATTGTCACTTGCATTTTGTTTGGAGCATTGTATGTATATTGAGACGTTACTTGCTTGTCTGAGTGGCTCCGAGACAAATTTCCATCGACCTGACCAGCATGAATGATCCAGCCTCATTGTGTTAGGCAGATTAAAACTGAATGGACAGCAGACTCTCATTAGAATGGACTCTCCCATGTAGAGCTCCATGGAGCTCCCTCGTGCCACAGATAGTCTTAATTAGATTAAACAGAAGGCTTTTCCTGAGGTAATCAGTCAGTTGGTCTTTGCTCACTGTGTTACCCCCACCAGCTACACTGCAGGGAGTCTGATTGCGATTTTCTCTGTGATACAGTAGTGAATGTGAAATTTTAAATAGAAGAGCGGTCAATACCTACCTTTGGGTGCCAGGACTGTCATTTCCACAGAAATCAGTGGCTATGACAATCATTTCCATTGGTGTCGAGTAGTACAGTTTCCACTTCTGAGAATCAGTTTTAAGTCCTGCTCGTTTTGACTTTCAGTCTGCATATGATTTTATACAAATCACATTCTTACAGTCCAAAGTTATCTCGTAAATTTTTAACACACTAATTAATGACAATGATTTGGAATTGTGCTTTGTGGTTTACTATAAATTGTGTGGCCTACTGTATGCAATCAGTGATTAGACTGGCTTCTCCGAGGCATGCAATCGGTGTACCACAAATCCTCCAGTGATCCATTGTTTACCTTGCATAAGATGTGTGGTGATGTGTGGCTCTCACTTCAGCTGTATTTTTATCATTGTTGAGTCACTTCATACCTCATATCCTTTCCCTACTAAAAGTAAATGCACTCCACCACACTGTGCCTGAGTGAACCCACCACTGGAAACATGCAGGAAAACGCTGCTTCAGTCCTTTACAGTGAAATGGCTGAGAAGTGCTGAGTTTGTATGAACACAGTGGAAATGATTGTTTTAGATTCGCCACTCATGTGCTAATGCTGTACCCCTCACAAACTTTGACTAGAATTTGAAGCACATTAACAGTCTTATTCTAATAACAAAATTATTATTATTTTATTACAACTCAAGTGCAGTTAATGAAAATCTCCTGGCAGTTGACTGGAGGCAGTCCTCCTAATTACTTTGCTACTTGTCTCTGCAGCTAGGTGGTTTTGTCTGAAGGCTCCCAGTTTTCCTCTTCAGGCAGATGTTTTTCTCTCTCTCTCTCTGTTTTGTAGCCATATAATCACCGTGCAGAAATGTAAGAGAAATGTATTAATTCACACTGAATGTGTAAAAAGATGGTTTTGAAGGTACAAGTAGAAACAAGGGTTTCGCCAATGTCACAATGCTGAAATGAACGGCCTGCGTACGTTGCTCTTTAACACAGCTGTGGGCTGTATTCCAATGAAGTAAATGTACCATGTGAATGTTTCCCTGTACATTTTGCGCTGTTATTAATCATGGAGTGTGGAGTTTGTTTGAAGCCTGCTGTACATGAAATGACATCGGATGTTGTCATGATTAACGTTTTTTCCCTGTATGTTTGTTTTTCTCTTTCAGATCTTCATGCATGGTGATCTCCGGCTCTGTGGGCGATCCTTCGTCACCATGAAAGACTAGGAACTCAGCTCTCCAAGGGAAATGGCTGGTTTTGTAATATCCCTACCCTTCTACCTGGCATATGACTCCAGCTGCCTGTAAAGGGCCTGTCAGCTGTTTATGGGAATTATCACTGTGTCCGAGGTCTTGAGGATTTAAGCTTTTCCTGGGGCAAACCTTTTTTTCCCCCCCTCCACCCCCCCGCTGTCGAGTCAAAGCAGCGACGCTTTGCAATAGACTGAGGAGGCAGCAAGACAATGGCGAACAACTCGTACAGTGGGGTGAAGAACTCCATGGTGGAGGCCAACCACGATGGAGAGTTTGGCTGCTCGCTCAAAGAACTGCGCTCCTTAATGGAACTGAGAGGCGCTGAGGCGCTAAACAAAATTGGGGAATCTTATGGGGATATTCAAGGACTCTGCAATCGATTAAAAACATCAGCTGTGGATGGTATAGTAACAATTTTTATTACACTTAACATAACTGTTGTTAAACTGGATCAAATCCAGGATGTTTTTATAGCACTGTTAACAATGAGTGGTGCTGGAATGATAATGTGGCGCACACATAGTTTAGGAGGCGTGTCATTGGCCATGTCTTCCACATTGTGGATACCTTGACATCACTTCCTTGGAAAAACTCATATGCCAGACAGGTGGCCAGGCAGGCTGACTGTGACCTGGGCCAATCCAGCTCTATTTCCAGGCCTGTGGATATGTCCCTCACACCCTCCCTCTCTCCCTTTTCACCTCTGCGTCTCTGTGTGTTTGCGTGTCTCTGTGTGTAGGCTTCAGACAGACCAGCTGTTTGCCTGGGCACAGCACCAGTCTGCAGGCAGGTCAATGTCCCACATGTGGCTCGAACATGTTTGCAGAAGTGTCAACTTGATTTCCATGTAGGGTTTCTGTTGCGCTTCAGTTGCTGAATTCTTGAGATAACAGCTGGGTAATGCAAAGACTTTCCAAGGAGCCCTTCTGAGTGTGGTACACAAAAGACGTCTTCTGATTGATTCAATTTTGGATCTTTTTTTTGTTTTTTACTACTCTTTCCTGTTCTCAGTGTGTCTCTATAGACAGTCTGCCTAATCGCTAGTGTGACCTTGACTGAACTCTTATGGGAGGGGATTTTCAGTTTGATCCCAGATTAAAACGGCACCACATATTCACTGTAACAGCAGCAGCTCTCTGTATGCAGTGTCTCAAAGAGAGGAAAATGTTTCCTGGGCTTCATCAAACCAATAGGAATGTCTTAAATACCATCAGTCACTCCAGTGAGACTCACTGCTTCACTATTTAATTCTTGATCTTTTAATTTGACTGTGTGATGGGTGGCACACTGGGCTTTCTCCTGCTGTTTTTCAATCAAAGCAAATGGAACTTTGTCTTAATGGTGGGACGTGAGTGCTGAATAGGAATTTTGCTGTTGAGAGAGCGTGAGTTGTTCAAACATGCATGTGGCTGGCAGGTTAGTGAATGCAGAATCCTGTCATACTTGTAGCATGAGTGACAGAGATTTTTTGGGAACCTTTTTCTCCTTCCTATTTCAGTCTTGCTTCACACGTGCTAAAAAGAATGCGGAGAGTCAAGACCTGTTCATTCATCAGCACGTTTTGTATGTAAGGCACAAAGGCGTCTTTATTTAAGGTTGCTTTCTCTGGAAGTGTGCAGTGAGCTAAGTCAACAGAATGTGATGGTCACTTCTGGCATAATCTCAACTTTTCTTGCTTTGTTCAAATCAATGTTGAGCTCACAAAATATCCCTTTTATGCTCTTTGATTATAAACTCCATTTTAGACCTAAACTTGAAAAAAAAAAGTTTTTAAATATTAAATGTGAATCTTGCAACCTTTGAAAAAAGGTAACTTTCTCACAGTTTGGAGAAGTCTGTTTTTATTCAGTTATTTGCAACTGCACACCCCTGATAAGCTTGAAAAGTGCTCTACTTCCTTTCACAGCAGGTGCTGTTTAACTGAGTGCGCAGCCGCTGAGTTTTGACACTTTCAATCAGCTCATTCTTCACTGGCTTGGGAAATTAAGTCATCATTTAAGATTAGAGAGGCCTGACAATTGAAAAGGGATTTCTAATTAGTTGGTTGGTCATTTCTCAAACCTCTTAAGCCAATCCTTCGCTAATCCCCCACATTTCCCTGTGCTTTTTTTTCCCCTCCAAAGAAGTTTGACTCAACTTTTCTGTTGGGGCTGCGCCTGAAAGTATAGTTCATTTTAAAAGCAAGGCCCTGAAGAATGAGGCTAAATGCAATTGAATCTGTCAGAACCGCTGCTGTTTTTCTTGTTGTTCTTGTAAAACTTGATATCACTAAAGAGCTTCCTTTTCAGTTGGATTTCAACTTGCCATAATTCAAATTGATTCGGGCAATTAACATGCCAATGCTCCGAGTTTAAAAAGACGCAATTATGCTGCTGCTTTGTAAATTGTGACAATAAGCTCTGCCAAAAGCTTATTTGGGCATTGTTCCTGTTTGAGTAATGTAAACCATTTACCCAGTCACATTGCTGCAGTGTGTTGAAAAACTGTGTGAAGGGCAATAATTTCAGATCGAAAAGATAAAGCTCCTGTGGTTTTTTCTCGCTCGTGTCTTGGCTGGTTGAGGTTTCGTTTTGTGTTTCAGAAAGACCGAGTGCACCAAAGCATGCAGCTCAGTCAGTTGGCCTGGTATTACTTGGATGAGTTTACTTCCTCTGTGCGTGCATAAGGTTTCTCTTTTTTTTAGGTGCTGTTTCTGCTTCAGTTGAGGTGCCAGGCAGGTTTTAGTCTTGCCTCTTTCAGTCTTCGCCTCTTTTTCCCCAGCTCGAGTGAGATCACTGAGTGTCTAAGGGAATCTACCATCATCATACATAAAACATAATTTACAACTCATCTTGTGAAAACTGTCGTGTTGTTCTCACTATTGCATTCAGGGAAGCTTTGGCAGGATTGAGAAATGAAGTGATGTCAGCGAAGTTCTGTTTGCTCGAAATGATTCATTTCAAATTGAAGTTTGGCACAAAGCATTAAAGGATATTCATAAATGAGGAAACGTCTTTCATTTCCATCTGTAATATTGAGGTGAGATGAAATCATATCATTATATCCATATTTCCATATTTTGTCTGCAGTCACTAACACAGCTGAACTAGTTTTGTCCAAGTGGACTCCTTAATTTCCTTTGTGTATTCAAACTCTCACTGTTCTCCTATTCCTCATTACAGTTTTGTTGTATTCCAATTTTTGGAGCCCAGCCTATTGATTCAATTATCCGTAGGCTGAGAGGTGTCCACTATTGTACTGCACTCACAAGAGCTGACACACTGGTTGTATGTGTCATTCACAGACGCCACACCTCCTCATTCAACACTAAGGTCCAGACTGTTAAACAAGAGTTCACTCTTTGTAATTCAGGGGGCTGACATGATGACAAAATGATAAGCTAGAAGGCCTGTGAGTGGATATGCCATCTGGCCAGACCATGCTTCCACTGGTGAGGCTGTTCAGAAAGAAACGGGGAGGCATGCTGATCTACTTGTAGTAATCTCTGGCTTGAGAGCTGCGATTTGTGAGCACAATTGGTTTCTTGTTTTTCCTTGTATTCGGTTATTAAAGGTGGACGCACACAAGTGATCTTATTCTAATTGTTACAGAGGGTTAAGAGCCTCAAACTGGGATGCAAATTCTGTTGTTATCAGTTTTATCACAACAAAGATCAGTGATAAATGTAGTCCTAGTGCAGAACGGAGATACTGGCTGTCTGTTGGAATGTCAAGTGGTTTTCTGTGATGACTGCATTCTGACTTGGTTATACCAGTCTGACTGAAATGTGCCCAATGATAATGAAGAACACAGATTTATTGTTTACTTTACTGGAACTGGGACACTCCTGTTTCTGTGGTTTAAGAAATGTGTCAATTGTTCAGTGCAACAAGGGAAGTTATTACACTATTTGTAGGCATGCATAAGCAGGCTGTGAGTGGAAGTCCCCACAATTTTATGTTAAACTGTTGGATAATGCAAGTAAAGTTAAAGTAGATTGAACTTTCTCTTTACGCTGTCATTGCACTTATCCTACATATAGGTCAGTTATGTGGTCTTTTTAAATCATCTAGTTTCAGGCGAACTTTTGTGTGAAAGATTACTCTGCATTTCTATGAACGCTGTCATGTTTACATATAGTAGTTTAGAAGTCTGAAAGCAAAGTAATCGCATGATTTCGTTTGAGGACTCATCTCAGTCACAAGCAGAGGTCAAAGTAAAATTTCAAACAGGTCAGCTGGGGACAAGCATCCAAATTAAATGGTTAATGATTAGCGGCTTGACTTGAGACACACTCCGGGTGCTAAAATGATGAGAGGGGCCAAGGCCGACCTATTTTCTGTTTGCTGTCCCATGTAGGGACGACACCTTGATTGTCCTCTGTCACTCGTGTTTGTTGCTCCCACACAAAGGCAAACTGTTGTGTAAAATTAAGTTGGGGTATTAGCTGTCAGCATGTTTTCATTAGAGGCATAGAAAATTAAAGGAGATGGTGAGAGACAACCAGGGAGCTGTGCGGGATCAACCCCTTCACCCTTTTTTTTAAATGTGCTCTGCGGGTGAGTCATCACTCTTCCTGCCACTCTTTTAAAGGGAGCGGTGTACGGTTGTAATGTCAATTAACTGCACAGCGATAGATACACGAGTGCTTTCTTCTTCGGGCAAGTTTTTATCTACTTGATTGGAGTTCTAGTTGAACCTGAGAAGCTGTTTTAACTGTGCTTTGCTGTGGACCACTCTGCACTAAAGAGAACTTATTTCAGAGTGAATTTGTTTTTGTTTTTGATTCAATTTAATTAAATTTAGTAATGGTTTTTTTTCTTGATTGATTTGTCGTTTGGCCTTTCAGTATATAAATTAGAAGGGAAAAAGCTGCACATTAAAAAGAGCAGGAGAAGAAAAAATACACGTAGGTGGGTAGGCAAAAGCAGCATATTGTGTGCAATGGTGGGCCTGCTGCCTGTTTTTTTTTTCTTATAAGTGGATCCTCAGAAAGAAAGAATCAAGACGGACATTTTTTTAAATAACTTATTTAATTTTTTTTGATAGCATGATGCAGCTGCTTTATCACCTTTCTTAGATTGTCTTGGTGTCATAAAATTCATTTTTATTTGCCTGGATTCACTGCAGTGACGTGAAATGTAGTTTTCACCAGGACTGGTCTATTTTTATAGCCTCTCGTCTGTTTCTGTTCCCCCCAAAAATCTGCAGCTTACCGACTGTGCTGTCCTTGTTTTCTGCTATTGAACATTCCCCGCCCATATGGAAAATGGCCCGCGAGCTTGGCCACTTGGTCAGGTAGCCTTTGAGGACGGTGATGTATCGCTTGGCATCGACTTGATGGGTCCTTTAACCCGGTGACTCATTTTCAAACTGTGAAACTGGGGTTACACTTGAGGGTCATATTCCACGATATTGTAGATGGACACGCTCAACATGATCCATCTGAAGTTAAAAGTTTAAAGCCCCAAAAAGCAGACGTGGACACAAAGCTGTACTCTCATGAATTCTCAACACCAATGTCACAATGATGAGTTTATACAATGTGCGTTCGATAAACTGTGATCTTTATCGTGGTTGTGCATTGTTTTTTCAGCGGGTCCAGTTTCCATAGCGGAAATCAGACCCCAGGTCTCCATCCCGAGGCGTCAATTTTCAATATAACACTGGCGCTACTTGTTTTCCCTCTTAGGATGCGGTTATTCCCAGCGCAGCTTCCGTGCAGCCGTCACAATCTGCACGCTTTATTAGTCTCAGTCCTTTGCACCCTCACCCTCGACCCCACCCCTCCCACCCCCATCTGCCTGTCACTAGCATTTTCACACAATCCCTCCTCCATGGCCTCCAACTCCTCTCCGACACACGCACACACAAGCACGCGCAGACAGACCTCCATGCAGTCTGCACAGTCACCCACACACAGTCAGCATGAATAGAACTGAAAAAAACTGCCGTGCATCATCAAATGTGCCAAGGCCCTTTTCAATATATGCTTGTGCCTCATATGTGGAGGCATTTGAATGGGTTCACTGCGAACCGCGCTCTGTGCACATGGATGAATGGGTGTCCGGCCAAGCCAGACGTGTGATGTGTCAGAGAGATGACTCTATAACGGGACAGTATAGCCTGCGCAGGCACCTGCGAGTCTGAAGCTGACTCAGCCCTCAGTCGAGCGGTCATTGTGTTGAAAAAGGCAGTTTGTGGGATTAGATTTGACCCCTGCTCTCACATTCTCTGGCATGCTTGAAAGAGGGGAACATGTTTGACGTGCCCACAGAATGTGTGTCATTGTTACCCAGCATTGTCTCACCCACCGTTAGAAATGCTGATTCCTTTTTGGAAAGGAGGTTTACGGAGGCCCGGCAATCAAAGTACACCTCAATACTGACTTTAGGATTACGAGCTTTTTCTCCTGCCGCCCAGTCATCCATCATTAAATAAACTATTGTGATGTTGAAACTTGAAAATGTTTGTATAGTTTCATTTTATTCGGATTTGAGATTTTATCAATGAAATGCTTTTGTTTTCTCTTTCTCTACCCAGGTCTAAGTGGACAGCCTACAGACATTGAGAAGCGGAAAACAGTGTTTGGGCAAAATTTTATACCGCCCAAAAAGCCCAAAACTTTCTTACAGTTAGTGTGGGAGGCGCTACAGGATGTCACACTGATTATCCTAGAAGTGGCAGCCATAGTTTCACTAGGCCTTTCTTTTTATAGACCTCCAGATGCCGAAAGAGAACGTAAGCAACATTTTGACTTTTTTTTAACCTCATAAATGTTAAGTTATTCATGTATAGCATCTTACCTGAATATTTAATATACAGTTGATGTATTCTGTGTTCAACTGTCAGTTCCACGTGAACGTGCCGCAGGAATGAAATTATGTGAGCCGTTGAAGTGAAAGTATTTAGTTATCTGTATGAAAATGTTGCCCTGTCCCCATGCAGACTGTGGTAAAGCTGCTGGCGGTGTGGAGGATGAAAACGAGTCAGAGGCGGGCTGGATCGAGGGCGCCGCCATCCTTCTCTCAGTTATCTGTGTGGTGCTGGTGACGGCGTTTAATGACTGGAGTAAAGAGAAGCAGTTTCGGGGCCTCCAGAGCCGTATTGAGCAGGAACAGAAATTTACTGTTGTCCGTGGAGGACAAGTTATTCAAATTCCTGTGGCTGAGATTGTGGTCGGCGACGTTGCACAAATAAAATACGGTAAGAGGAGTTCATCATCTGTTCCTTCAGTCATTTAATTACTTTCTGTTTGTGAAAGACTAATAAAGTTGGATTTTTTTAATACTGTTTTATTGCTTCTATATTGAGGCTCTCTTGGCTGAAAGTCCCTGTTTGTTTGCTCTGTGTGTTTTCAGGTGACCTCTTGCCTGCTGACGGAGTCCTCATCCAAGGCAATGATCTCAAGATCGATGAAAGTTCGCTGACAGGGGAGTCGGATCATGTCAAGAAAACGCAAGAAAAAGATCCAATGCTGTTATCAGGTAGCCACAAACCCTACGTTTTCCACACCAATATAAACATCATCTTGCTCATTTTACTGTTATTGTCTATTAAAACTGTAAAAGTAACGGTTAAACCACAAGCTTGCCCTTCCAGTACTTTGTGCTTTACAAGTTCATCAGGCATTCTATTCGCACCATTCTAGGACCAGAAGTCTTGTGTATTTCTACGCCTGCGCCGAGTTGCTGCTTCACGACTGTTTTCCTTCGCACGGGCTCTATCCCTTCTTCCCTCGCTCGCACATATCAAAAGAAAGCGTCTTCTAATTTTAACCAGCGCAGGAGATCTTTTAAATGCTCTCTCCTTCTGTCTCCTGGGTTCCTCTCTGTGTGGTGCTCCGACTTAAGCTTGTTTTCTCTTCTGTTATTTGCTTTTTCTGTCAGAATCAACATAATCTCCCGGTGTCTCGGGAGGAACTGGATATGCAGGCCTGCTGTAGCTTCTCAGAGTTCCACTTATTCACCCATACTGACAATTGACTTTTGATTAAAGGCTGTTGATTAAAGGTTTCCCAGAGTATTTGCAATCGTGCAGGATTCCTTTTCTTTGTGTGTATTGCCTGCTGCTTTTCTTTTCTCCATCTTGCTTATAGCAGAAGTTACCACTTGAAAGACTAACCAAGCCACTTTCTCGGCAAAAATATTCAACTTACCATTGATGCCCTAACCAAAATGAAAAAGTCGGCGCAACAAATTAGGTTATTACTGAGTATCTGCTCAGGGATGAGACGACTGATGGCGCTTACTCTGATTTTGGTTGGAAACCCAGCAAAACAGTGCGTTTAATTTGGTAAGGTTCTGTTTTACCCATTTCTCATTTCCTTCAGTGACATTTGTTTTCCTCCTCTCTCCTCAGGCACTCATGTAATGGAAGGCTCAGGGAAAATGGTGGTCACTGCAGTGGGTGTTAACTCTCAAACTGGAATTATCTTCACTTTACTCGGCGGCGGCGAGGACGATGACGAAGACGAGGAGGAGAAGAAAAAGGAAAAGGAGGAGAAGAAGAAGCAGAAAAAAAGTTAGTTGGCGTTCCTATCTGTTGATCTCGATATAATTATTCGTATTGACCACTGAATGCACTCACAGATGGACATGTTTGCTCAGACGTTTCCTTTTTTTAGCATTTCACAGAGATTTGAGCATCTTCTGTTCAGAAAACGAGAACCAGCTTGTTATTCGTAGCAGCACAGTGAAATTTCATGACTGATATTCTGTTTGACCACATTTTCTCTTTCTTTTCCATGCAGACAAGAAGCAGGACGGATCTGTGGAGAATCGTAAGAAAGGTGAGATACTGGTCCACACACATACTCGCACTCCAAACTATATATAATTGCCTTGCAGCCTGGCGCCTACCTTTAGGCATGAGCCCTGGCTTTATCAGCGTTTCCCTCCCCATTTCACAGTTCAGGGTGCAGGTTAAAGCCTCAATCTGTTAATAATTGCCTGCAGTGGTTTTTATGCAAGTAATGAGGAGTTGCATATTTTTACATGACCCTGTGTCAGCGCATACTTAGTATGGACTGTTCTTGGCTAACCATTGTACTGTCTGGCCCATCCCTTCTGTCTCTCCTCTTTTTGTCGTCCCTCCCTGGCACGTTGTGCTTTGAGCAGCAGGTGCTACTGAATCCAGTTATAGCGATTAGTGATGAGGAGATTAAAGCCATGCAACAATTCTGGGGCCAGAACATCTGCTTTCCCACCCATCTCCCGCTCGGACGCTCCCTCATGCCCCTCCAATTTGATTTCTATTGATGTCCCGAGCTGAACTATTCGGAGACCAACGTGAAAAGTCGCACTGGTGCAATGTCAGACGGGAGACAACGATAGCGATGCTGTTTTGCGGTAGCTTGGCCGGCGAGCCCGTCTTGTCGTCGTCGTCCTGCAGGGACACTATGATCAGTGGTGCTCGGGTCTGTGACCACAACGCTGGCGCAGCTCCCTGGTGCACAGATTCCCTCTGCCTGCCAGGAATCAACAGTAATCCTTTAGACTGAGATTACACCGACCATGTAAGTGCAGAGTGAGCCACAGTCTGCAGCAGCTGCAGCCGCTGCTTCCTGCTACATATAGTGACACACTCAATGCCATGCTACTGTCCATACCATAGTGTCGTATAAGGTTTTTATCACTGCCAAATTAAACAGGTGCAGGCAATTGATGTGAATGACTGCATTGGTTTCGAAGGATTCCACAGTAACAAATTGTCAGTCATTCTTCGGCAGTGTCGGGGCCCAGCACGGCTAATGATTTTATCATGGTGAGCGACATGACAGAGGCAGCCCCTGCTGGCCCATGGCCGCCTTTCCTCCTCCTCCTGTCATTATGGGCTTTGCGTCTCCAAGGTTACCTGCTTAGACGTGGGTCTGGGATTCCCGTCAGTTCTGCAGGCAAAGGGAAAGAGACAGGGTTGGGGGGGGGGCGGGGGGGTCCCAAGAGATGGAAGAAAATTATTCTGAGTTTTACCGACAACAACGGCAGTGGATTCGGGGGAACGGGGGATTCCTTGGGTAGATCCCGGTGTCACCAGCAGTTGACCTGTCCTTTAAATCTCCAGGTGGGAGCACGATAATTACATTTCTAAATCTTGCAGCTAATTACTGCATCGTTAGATCAGTGCAAACTTAATTACTTTGACATTTCCCTCATTCCGTGGATAAAAGGGAAGCAACACAATGTGCTACAATGTTGAGTTTTTGGAGGACTCCATCCCACCAAGAATTCTACATGTTTGGATTATTTGATAACTTCTTATGAAAGACAAAATGCAGTGCAGAGCAAAGCCTGTGGAGGTTAATCACTGGTGTAAGCTCCAGTCTTCACTTCCACATTTGCATGTATGAGCACAATAAACAGGTTTCATGTGGCACTTGGCACTGAGCTCCAGTTCAGGAATGGCTGGTACATTTTATTCTAATCGCCAGGCTGTGTCTCGCTCTCTTTGCTGCAGCTAAAGCACAAGATGGTGCTGCAATGGAGATGCAGCCACTGAACAGTGACGAAGGAGCTGATGCAGAGGAGAAGAAGAAAGCCAACCTGCCAAAGAAAGAGAAGTCTGTGCTCCAGGGCAAACTGACCAAACTCGCAGTACAGATTGGAAAAGCAGGTGAGTCGGAAGAAACCATTTCACTCTTTCAATCGAAGCAATGCTCAGATAACAGTTATTGCTATGATTGATATCTTTTTTTTGCCTCCCTCTTTCTACCCAGGTCTGGTTATGTCAGCCATCACTGTCATCATCCTGGTGGTGCTGTTTGTCGTCGATACTTTCTGGATCCAGAATCTTCCCTGGGTCAAGGACTGCACGCCCATTTACATCCAGTTCTTCGTGAAATTCTTCATCATTGGCGTCACAGTGCTGGTGGTGGCGGTTCCCGAAGGCCTGCCACTCGCCGTAACAATCTCCCTGGCATACTCAGTGAAGGTAAACTCCTCAAGCCGAGGTACTCCTGCCAGAGCTGCCCAGCTTTACTCTTTAGCCTATTAAAACTAGGCGGCTGAGGTGTTAGGACTTAGCTAATTGATACGTGCAAGCCGACCTCTGATCCTATCTCCAGAAGCTGCTCACGGAGAGATCGCCCAGTGGACTCATTTTTTTGAGCACGCCTTTGCCATTCGAGCGTTCTCACTCGGTTTCTGTTTGTTTGCCCTTCCTACAGAAAATGATGAAAGATAACAACTTGGTGCGTCACTTGGATGCTTGTGAGACGATGGGAAATGCCACAGCCATCTGCTCTGACAAGACTGGTACCCTCACGATGAACCGCATGACAGTGGTGCAAGCCTTCCTCGCCGAAAAGCACTACAAGAAGGTCCCCGAGCCGGAGAACATCCCCTCCTCCATTTTAGATATGCTAATTCTGGGCATTGCTGTCAACTGCGCCTACACTACTAAAATCATGGTAGGTTTGTGAAAAGCAATCTGGCTGTGAAGTCCACTGTTGGCTGAGGGACATTTCTAACTCTCCACCTTTCTCCGTTCCTTCAGCCTCCAGAGAAAGAAGGAGGTCTGCCCCGTCAGGTGGGCAACAAGACCGAATGTGCCTTGCTTGGCTTTTCCAATGACCTAAAACGCGACTACCAGAGTATCCGCAACGAGATCCCCGAGGAGAAACTCTACAAGGTGTACACCTTCAACTCGGTGCGCAAATCCATGAGCACCGTGTTGAAGATGGCCGACGGCAGCTACAGGATGTTCAGCAAAGGAGCCTCCGAAATTCTCTTAAAAAAGTAAGAAAGCGATCAACCACCGTGTTTGTTTTGTGCCGTTTCCCTGAGGACACATGCAGTTGTTTACATATTTGTTGTGCCATAAAAGTGGTTTCATGGGTTTGTTTTTCTTTGCTCAAAGCTGGTCAGATTTTGTAGTAAATGATATGTTTAATGGCTTTAGCAGCTAAGAAGTTCAAGTGCATCCCACCCAAGCCCCTTACGTTGCGACTTAAAAACAGGCACTGAGAAAATGAGCCGGTAACAGCTCTGTAAGCCTCTTAGCCAAGCAGGCTTCTTTTTAACCCACAGAGGGCTTAGTTTGATTTCTTACTACTGCAGCTAAACATTCAAATGCATTGTCTTCTTTTTTCTTTAACTCTGTATCAAATCTGTGTCCCATCACATCAGTACTCATCTTCTTAGTCCTTTTTTGCCCCACTTAAGTTCAAAGTGAAATTCTCCCTTCAGTATCTGATGGATTTTCTTTGACTCGTAGGTGCTATAAAATCCTGACGGCGAACGGAGAGCCCAAGGTGTTCCGACCACGTGACAGGGACGACATGGTGAAGAAAGTGATCGAGCCGATGGCCTCGGAGGGCCTGAGGACCATCTGCCTGGCGTACAGGGATTTTTCCAGCTCTGACGGGGAGCCTGACTGGGACAACGAAAACGATATCCTCACTGGACTGACTTGCATCTGCGTGGTGGGCATTGAGGACCCCGTGAGACCAGAGGTAAGTTGCTAAAAATGGTCGTTCAAAAGGAGAATTACCTTTTTGCAGATGTTCATATTTTGGCCTGGCATTTGCAACCAATTAAAAAAAATCAGCTCGTGTGACATTTTGTTTGGTTTGGTAACACTGCCAACGCTTCGGGACCACTCGACTGCACTGTGCTCCTAAACCACCGTGCGTCACAGCATCCGTTACCCAGTGTCAGGCTAAAGAACGAGTTTATATTAGGTGTTGTCCAAACATCTCTGCAGGAGAAAAATCTGCAGTGGGAGATGGAACAAAAAAACAGCAATAAGCGAGAGGGGAAAGATGTGGGAGCTTTTTCATACAGGGACAAGAACATTGTCTTCCCTTGTCCTTGGAGGCCTTATATGTTATTCTTTAGAATAAGAAACAAAGATTTTTGTGTCAAACCAATGAGAATCTCGTCTTTTTGCTCACCTCTGCATGGCACTCCTGTTGTCATGTGAATCATGATTCCTGAGGCCATCTGACAAGCTCTTCTGAGGGAGCGTGCGGGTTGCTTAATGGTGCTTCCTGCAATGGACTGATGGCCTCCCGGCCTTTCTAAGTGAAGCGAGGAGACGGAGTGATGCATTGTCAGCCATTTGTTAATGATGCATGCCATCACAGTTTCCCAATACTGAAGTCATAATGATTTTTTTCAGTAAAGAGCTGTTCCACAGCATAAAAAAAGGCTTCTCTGTCACTCGATGACTCGCTGCTCATTCATTCACTTTGGCTTGCTGCCACACGGTGCTGGACAGGTGTGCTGGACGCTGTGCCTGTTCTAAAACAAAGCAAGCTGTTTGAAGGGTCTTGATAAAAAGCAGTGGGAACCACAGCGTTTGACATTTCCAATGACCTTCTCTGCAAACCTGCGAATCATTTAATTTGATATATATAAACGCGGATTTATTCGAACGGTTGGTGAACGCACCAATTAGAATACTAGGTGGAATCCAAAACCATCATGCAATTACTTTCCCTTTTATGTCTGTTTTTCCTTTAGGTCCCAGATGCTATCAGGAAATGCCAGCGTGCGGGCATCACAGTGCGCATGGTGACCGGGGACAACATCAATACAGCTCGAGCCATCGCCACCAAGTGTGGTATCCTACAGCCCGGAGATGACTTCCTCTGCCTGGAGGGAAAAGAGTTCAATCGAAGGATACGTAATGAAAAAGGAGAGGTGAGCCATAGCAACATAATGACCCACAGACAGTTGAATAATGGCCTGTTGGGAGTCTATTAGTTTTTTTTCTTTTGCTTCTCATGTTTATAGATTGAACAAGAACGCATTGACAAGATTTGGCCCAAACTACGAGTACTGGCTCGCTCTTCCCCCACAGACAAGCACACTTTAGTCAAAGGTACTTGTGCCTTTCTTGTTCAAGTTGAAGTGACTAAACTTCAAGAGAGTTTCAATGTTTTTGGATGTCTTTCACACTAAGAATCTCATTTTTTTGCCACTCCAGGCATTATTGACAGCACAGTGGTGGAACAGAGGCAAGTGGTAGCAGTGACAGGTGATGGTACGAACGACGGTCCTGCCTTGAAGAAAGCTGATGTGGGCTTTGCAATGGTGAGTTCCTGCCTTTTTCGTTTGAGACAAGACATCTAACTGTAAAAAAAAAAAAAAAAATCCAGCTAAACTGAGTTTTTCTTGATTGGAGAAAGAAGCTGAAGTAGCAGCTTGGGAAATAATAGTCCCACGGAAACTTGACAGTGTTGGATATGTTGAGCTCAACACACGGAAACATTCTCATTCCTCCTTCCGTCTCTTTCCAGGGTATCGCTGGGACAGACGTTGCCAAGGAGGCGTCTGACATCATTCTGACCGACGACAACTTTTCCAGCATCGTCAAAGCCGTCATGTGGGGACGAAACGTCTATGACAGCATTTCCAAGTTCCTCCAGTTTCAGCTTACTGTCAATGTGGTGGCGGTCATTGTAGCATTTACAGGAGCCTGCATCACACAGGTAAGCGACGTCATCCTCCCTAAACTGAAGTGAATTTTTTGGACATTGTCGCAGTGTTTGAATCGCGAGTGACTTTTTACAACAGGCAACAGACTGACAAAGCTGAAGCAGTTTCAGAGAAGAGTGAATTTCTACCACGAAGACACAAATATTCAGCATAATTCTCTCGCCCTGATTGTCTCAATTTACATAAAAACAATTATCTATTCATTTTTTTGTCAGAATTCGTGCATAAACAGACACCAAATGCCTTGAATTTCTCCCTGTGGATTTTTTCCACCTGTCATTAGTTTTAAACCTCATCAGAAGACGCACTCAATCCTCACACTGTCACAGCTTGTAAACAAGCACTCAGTCAGGCAGCAGACAACAAAATAATCACACGCTTTCGTTTCTTTTAATTGAAATGTGTCGACTTATTTCTCTGCCGTTCCATGTTGGAGCAATGGTCGGGATCTAATTCTACGCATTGTGTCTGTGCCACCAGGACTCTCCGCTGAAAGCAGTACAGATGTTGTGGGTCAACCTGATCATGGACACCTTTGCTTCACTCGCTCTGGCCACGGAGCCCCCCACAGAATCCCTGCTGCTAAGGAAGCCATATGGCCGCAACAAGCCTCTAATCTCACGCACCATGATGAAGAACATCCTGGGTCAAGGAGTGTTCCAGCTAATCATCATCTTCACACTGCTTTTTGCTGGTAATATGCTCTGCTGTATTAGTACTTTTCTGCTCACATCGTGCTCCCTCCGTATGAATCCGGTGTGCTCCTCCTGTGCGAGTCCATTGGTTTATTTGAAGAAATTCTGCCTTCGTTGCTCTGCAGGAGAGAAGCTGTTCGACATTGACAGTGGCAGGAACGCTCCCCTCCACGCGCCCCCCTCTGAACACTACACCATTGTCTTCAACACCTTCGTACTGATGCAGCTCTTCAACGAAATCAACGCCCGCAAGATCCACGGCGAAAGGAACGTCTTTGAGGGCATCTTCAACAACATGATCTTCTGTAGTATTGTCTTTGGTACTTTCATTATCCAGGTAAAGTAGACTGAAGTCTCACCAGTGACTTACTGCAATCACCCATTGGCCACACTTGTGCCCCCCCTCCCCTCCCCAAGCTGCAAAGGTTGAGAGTGTTTCTTGTTCTTCCAGATTGTCATCGTGCAGTTTGGTGGGAAGCCTTTCAGCTGCGTGGCTCTGACCATTGACCAGTGGCTCTGGTGCACTTTCTTGGGCTTTGGATCCCTTCTGTGGGGACAGGTAAGAGACTCCACTGCTGCGCCAACTCGCTTTCAGTTTGCACAGCAGGAAAATATGGTGCGACACTGCCCCCTTGTGATGGAGTTCTTGCACCGAATTCGTGGTGTTGGCAAAGAGGTCTTGCAGTACAGTATGTTCTTCTTTGGATGCAGATTAGTGTTTCCAGGAACAACCATCTGCTGACAATATTTGGGGAACATGATATTAATGTTTCAGGTTGTTTTTTTGGAAAGGCAGCAGACTTCCATATCCATTTTATATTTGAACTTTCATTTAGGTGTAATTTACTTAATGAATCTTAGTTATTATGTAACTGACCTGCAGTGTTAAAAAATTGCGATTACTGTGGATTAAAAAAATCTGATAATGTTTCTTCTTGACAGTTTTTTTTAGAGGAAAAATGATGAAATTCTTCCAGAACTGCAGCTGATAATAAATGTTTGATGTTTTGCTCTTTCGACCCACAGAGCAGCCAACAAAATATGTTGTTATCCACTCTCGTCAGTTGAGCGGGACTGACATCGTCTGCGTCTCTTGACAAAACACAAATAAATGAGGCTGAACTGAGTGAACTCTAGTTCGTCCAGCTGAGAGTTGTCTTCGTGAACAAACTCTTCCAGTCGGAGAAAAATATTGATTCTAAACCAGATTTTGTTTCATGTTTTTTTTTCTTGTAGCAATCGTATCAAAGTGCGTTTCAAACTCGCCACCTGAAATGGAAGTTTTGAGGTCCCAGGCAGCATGTTGTTTGTGCTGTATCCTGGCGTAAAAATGTTTTATGTCCCTTGGCGTACGATGGCAAAAACTCTCATAAGCCTCTGACGCTCGTGTCTGTCCCGATATTTTCCAGGTGATCTCCACAATACCCACGAGTCGCTTAAAATTCTTGAAAACAGCAGGCCACGGTACCCAAAAGGAGGAGATCCCCGATGAAGAGCTGGAGGAGCTGGACGACATGGACGAGATCGACCACGCCGAGCGGGAGCTCCGTCGAGGACAAATCCTCTGGTTCCGAGGCCTCAATCGCATCCAAACTCAGGTAACAAAGCCGCCGGGTCCCCCGCGTACCACCCGACACGACACACCGGACACCGAGGGAATCAAAAGCCATACCCCCGTTTAACTCTCTATTGCTCCTCCAGCCTCAAATCTGTTTTGTCGTCTCTCTCGGCACTCTTTAAAGAATGGCTTGTGCCCTAAAAACAAAAGGCGTTTCTCCCTAATTCTTCTGTTCTGCTTCTGAGCTAAAGCAGGTTCTTCTGCCTATTTCTGACTCACTCTGAATCTATCCGCTAAAACCCGACTAGTTTGAAGGTACTGATGAGATTGGACGGAAAGCACGATCCAACAGCTGAATGTTCAAAGACTATTGGCATGGCTATAGCTGGAAGTATGATGGAGGGATTGTGCAGAGAAAAGAGTGAAAGCGCGGTCAGATTTTGGAGTCAGAGCCCCCCACCCCCACTCCCACCTGGATCAGTGCCTTTAAACCCAACACCCCCCCCTTTTCCTCTTCTTTTTAACAATAATGCCTAAATCCAGTTTCAAAGTGACACTTTTTTCTATGGTTACTGGTGCCTTTTCTTTATTTTTTCTCTCTTTTCTCTCTCCTCTGGCTGTGTTGTGTTTTTATTTCCTCTGGGCTTTCTCCTGTCACGCTGTCTGATTCTTTGCAGATGGATGTAGTGAGTGCGTTCCAGAGTGGAACTTCCTTTCAGGGGGCTCTAAGGCGGCAGGCCTCCAACTCCAGCCAACAACAGCACGATGTAACCAATGTTTCTAGCCCTACACATGTAGCCTTTTCTACTACTACCACTACTGCCACTGCCGCCAACACCGCTTCTGCCACTGTGGGGTGTGAGTGCGTGTTCTCCTCTAGTGCATGAGACTTTATTTTATTTCTTTTTTTACTTCTTTCTCTTCTAACATCTTCCTCCTCCACTCTTCTTCTCACCTAACGTTGACACTTTGACTCTCTCATGCTTCTTCCTAATGCCCCCCCCACTGTTATCTTCCCCCTGTCCAACAACAAAAAAAAGAAACACCAAAACCACATCTTCCATATTGCTTCGATAACACTGCTGTATATATATCTATATATATGTACCCTGTAACCAGGTCGCTTCAAGGTGTTTTTCTCTGTGTCATCATGTTTTCTGTTCTGCTTCTGCTTCGGTCTGACAATGGAAAAAAAAAAAAAAAAAGGATTGTACTGTAATCTCTGGGGGGATGATGTGTATCTCACTATTTGATAAGGCATTACAGTCTGTATTGAAAGTGGCCAGGTCTGTCTGCAGCTGCCTCAGTCCGCTCTGTGCCTCTGTAGCACTCATGGGTCTTTGTCGCAGCTCTCTTAGTCCCTAGTTGGGTAAATGTTTTGAGTATATGCCCATGATCACGGTCCAAAACGGTAGAGACACGCTCTGACACGGAGCGCTCAGAAAACCAAAGTGCCGCTGAATGTCTCGTCAGTCAGTGGTGAAATGATCTCCTTTTCTTTCTTCCCCAGCTGTGTTTTTTCAGACTTGGGTTGGTTTTTATACTTCGTGGTAATCTGCAGTTTGTGAGTGTGTACGTGCTGCTGAAAGCTCTCCTGCGATTGCTCCATCCAGCATGTTGGGAGCAGACACAGTTCATTTGACGGTGGTATTTCCTAAAGGCCCCTCCGTCCGGACCGTGTGCCCTCTGACAATAACCTCCTTCTCTCCTCCAGATCGTACCGGACAGATCACCAAACCAGCTGCAGATTGTCGATGTTTTACAGATGTGACACAGAGCGATTAATGGAATAAATGAGTGTGCCTGTGAATGCAAACATGTGGCATTTGAACTGCAGTTTTCACTGTTTTTTTCTCAAACAATTATGCAACACGAGAATATTTCGGTGTCTTATTTTGAAGGTGGGCTTTGTAGACGTTTCCTGGGCAGGCGGGTGCTTCCCTTTAACGCAACTTTTCTTTCCAGGTGGTCTTTCGAAAGGGATTCGCCGTCGTCTTTTCTTCTTCTTTGTGAATACTTGTGCGTGCGAGTCAGAGAGTGTGTGTGTGTGTGTGTGCGTGTGTGCGTGTGTGTGTGTGTGTGTGTCCTCGTGGCGGCGTGTTGCCAAAATGAGCGGAAACACAACCAATGCAAACCACTGACTCCCCACGTATCCTCCTTTAGATTCTGTGAAATGTGTCATGGGCTATACTCAAAGGTTTACTACCATTGAACACAAGGTAGCGCCGCGCTCTGCATGGGTTCAAAGTCTCTGGTCTCGTTTGTGAGTTTTTTCCACTCTGTGCTGTTTCTGACATGTAAACCAGCTTGTAGACATGCTTGGCTGCCGCAGCTTCTTTGTTTTTACTCCACAAACATGAGCCTATGACTGACCACCCCTCTTTCTCTAGTCTTCCTGTCTCTCTCTCTCTCTCTCTCTCTCCCTCCATCTCTTTCTGTCACTCTCTTTCCTTCTCGCTCTCTGTCTCTCACTGTCTCCCTCCATCTCATTCTGTCTCTCTTTGTCTCGTTCTGTCACTCTGTCTTTCTTTCACTCTTTCTGTCTCTCTCCTTCTCTCTCCTTTCACTCTCTCCTTCCTCCGCATGTCCAACAACAGTAAACTCTCGTGTCCAGCCTTCTGTCTCTTCTTCTCTTCGGATGCGTTCTTCTATAAAGAACAGCATTCCACTTGTTTCTTGGTTCCCTTCGACTTGCATTTTGATTAATCGGATCCAGGCCTTTACCAAATGTTTTTGTGAAATACTACTACTGTACTGACCCCCCCCCCCCAAAAAAAACCAGACACAGACCTTGCAGTGGGATTGACACTGGTTTGTTCCCCATCCACCTTAATACTGGTCTCTGAATATTAGTTCCACTGAAGTGTCAAATTTGGTCTCGGACGGATTAGTTTGCTGTCTCTTATTTTAGTGGGATAAAGAATGACTTCCTGTAAAATACAAGCGATCTATGCAAGTTAAGTCGGTTTACTTTTTTTACCAGGTATTAATGTATTCAGGTGGTCGGTTCCTTTTTAATGGCAGGTTTGATTTCAGTCTTCAGGAAATCGGCGAAACTCGGTGAAATCAGTCGGACTACAGCGTATAGGCTGCTCATGTCGATGAAACCTTACTGTCAGTAACATCCTGTAGATGGTGTGTGAGGACTAAACTTCAGAGGAGTAGTGTAGTTGTAGATTGACCTCTGTAACTGCTGACCTGCACGCATCCGGGAGAGTTCTCCCCCTCACAGATCTTTGGTTTTGAAGCCCCTAAAACTCGCCTGTTATTGACCCCGTAAAAACCCGCGTCCTCGGATTTCCGCCGTAGTGACATCGACCTGTTGAGATGAAGTGTCTGCTGTTGTGATGTCGAGTGACTAAATCTGTGCCTGTCCCCGCCCCCCCTGTCCCTCCGTCCTCCCTCCAGATCCGGGTGGTGAATGCATTCCGCAGCTCCATCTCCCTCTATGAGGGGCTGGAGAAGCCCGAGTCGCGATCATCGATCCACAACTTTATGACCCACCCCGAGTTTCGGATAGAGGACTCTGAGCCCCATATTCCCCTCATAGACGACACCGACGCGGAGGACGACGCCCCCACCAAGCGCAACTCCGCCAGCCCGCGCAACGCCACCCCCACGCCGCCCTCGCCCTCGCCCACGCCCACGCCCTCGCCGGCCACCACCGCCGCACTCACCGCGCCGGTCTCCCCCTCCCCGAACCAGAACAATAACGCTGTGGAGAGCAGCAACCACCTCCTGGCAGAGCCCCCCAAATCAGGAACCCCCTCGGCCCCGGGGAGCCCACTACACAGCTTGGAGACCTCCCTTTGATCGACGCGACCCCCACCCCCGACCCCCCCCCCCACCCCACCCCGCTCCACACTTCAACACCTCCTTTTTCTACCCGCCGCCGAGGAGCTCGACGCAGACGATGGGAACGGACACTTTGAGAGGAGGGACGAAGGGCTAGACGGAGAGCGGAGTCCTGTGTGAGCTTGGCTTGGGCTGGACGACAAGGACAGCAAACATTCAGAGGAATGTACGGCTTGGTGTGGATTCTTTGCTCGTTTTTTTTTCTTGTTTTTTTTTTTTCCCTCCCCCCCTCGTTCTGATTAACCCCCTCCTCCCCCCCGCTGCGACACGAGGACTCTGTCTCCACCCCTCCCTCCTCGGTAACACTCGTTTTTTTTCTCGGTAACAAGGGGTGACTATAAACTCAGATTGAAAGTGACCTGTTTTTATTCTAATATTATTGCTCTTATTTGAATTGAAGGGGAGGTCCTCCTCCTGGCTTGAAGATCGTCTGTAAGAATTTTTGAAAGAACCTTTAGCTTCTCTTTTATCTGAATGGTGTTGTATATTTATCTCTTTGGCCCTTGCTCATTCAAAACTTATCTCTGCTCCATCGGCTGTTAATATTTTGAGTTATTTATGTTTTTGGAAAAAGCAGGTCTGTTTACAAAGTTTGTAGATACTTTTTTTTCTGTTTGTAGGCAAAAGAGCTTCCTGATGTATGATGCAGAAAACTGGGACAGAATAAAAAAAAAAGAAGAAACGAATGAGAGGATTATTTCAGATACTGCTGTATTTTCAGGAAAAAAAGGGTGTTTCTATTGAAACTTAACTATTTTTGCCTGCAAGTTTTATTTGTTATATATTTGTAGATAAATATAGAAACCTTCTAGCCAAACCGATAAACACTAAGGCTTGTATAGAAAAGAGGTCCACCGGACAAGGGGGGTCTTCACAGGAGACGGGGCGGGAAAGACGATTCGGGCCTCTGTCCACTAACATCGCTATAAATATTTACTTCTTCCATTTCTTCGATAGTTTTCATGTGCACAAAAACCTTCTGGAGTTCTGGATTCTCTTTTTTCTTCATTATGTTGTGTTCAAGAAATTTCCACATGTTGAAAGGTTTAGAGTCATGTCAAAAACAGAAAAATGAAAAAAAAAAACTGAAAAGGGAGTTCAGCGAAATACATCCGTGGCCGTATTTAGCAAGCATCTCACCTGGAGGGGGCGCTGAGAGCTGGACGAGGGGAAAAAACAAAGTCTTACCTCAGAGTTGGGGCGCGAGGTCATCGTGAAGCCTCCTCACGGTCACTTTCAGCCAGAAGTAGTTGTTCGATTCACTGAAGCTTTTTTGGACACAGGTTGGTGTTGTTTGAGGCTCCCTGACTTCTTCATTTAAAATCATGTTTTGTTTTGTTTTGTTTTTTTTGCCAAAAGCACTAAAAAATACCCAACTCGAACCCCCCCCCCCTTTTTTTTTTTTTGTTGTTCAGTTCAAACTAGCACTGTACTGTAAGCTTCACCCAAGGAGTGCGACTATTGATGTTCCTGTACGACGTTCATCTAGACAACATGAATGTGCCTTGGCTTCGATAATTAATTTTCCCATCATCCGCCGCCTTCAGGAAACTCCGTACACACAAATTACTTCAGCAGCTCAAAAGCAGGACCAAATCAAACCTCAACATTTTAGCGCGGTTAGGACTCATTTCCTCCATCTGGATGCTTGGTAAATATGGACCCTGATCTTTTGATTTTGAAAAACAGTGCATTTATTTTTGTCTTTTTGGGTTTTTTTGTTTTTTTTCGTTTTTTTTCTCTCAGCAAAACATAAGGCCCCCTCCCCCCCCGCCAATGTACAATACAAACATTTGTTTACTCAGGCATAGAAAAAGTATTTAATTTTAAAGAAATTGATAAAGAACCTTTTAACTTTAGACTTTGTGTATTTAGATAGCAAAACATTGTCTTTGGTCAAGAAAAGAAGCAAGTGAATTATTTTCATATTTTATTCACTTTAAGCTCACGCTTTAGGAAATTTTTTAATTTTATTCTCCAAGTTTCTGGTTCGATGGCACCAAATATCCAAAAAAAAACAAAAAACAACAGAAGCTTTTATTTTTTGCCTTCAACTTGTCCATAAAGCTCCTCTCACCGTTATTAAATGTTGCTGCATTTGGTTTGTTTGTAAGATATTTTTGACACCTGATGTACTGGAAACGCTAAATAATTGGACATGTGCATTTTTCAAGAATAAAGACTATAGGCATACACTGGTATCTATCTGCACAGGGTACTTTATTTCTTAGCGTTCCTACGGGGGAAAAGAGAATTTTGATACAAATCGTAACGAATAAAAAGATGTACCTTTGTATTTTTATGACAACACTGATGATACCTTTCATCGAACTAAACCAATTTTGGATGATTTGACACCAATCGCGTTCTATAGAGGGAGGGGTTTTGGCCACTAAAGGGGAAAAAAGGTGTGTTTTGTTCTGGAATATTCATCTCAGGGTGCAAATGATGTGAACGAAAATGGGCCTCTTTTGGTTTGCATATTGACACACTTAATTCAATGTTTGGGATGGTGCTTGCCAACCACACGTGGGGTCGGGGAGGGGGATAAAAACTCGGGGCAGCGGGCTGCAGATTCTTCCTGCAGCTTTCTGACCGGCTTTGACTGAAGGCCCGAGAAGTGGAAATGTTAAGTCACGAGGTTCTCTGAGGGAATACGTTTGTTTTGTTTGTTTTTCTTTGTTTTACAGATGACAAAAATATAGCAGCTAAGATTGCGTACAAAGCTAGAAATGGGGTGAAAAAAAGGACGAGGAATCCATGTGAGGAGTTTGTTCTGTAGCTTCTTCCTGTAACGGGAATGAATGTTTTTCCATCTGTTTTATGGATTATTATTTTTTTATCTTTTAACATTTGGAAATAAAAAGTACTTCATGTCTGTTTATCTTGAGCATTTTAAATGGATATCGTGATTGGATTTACATTTGAAACTTGTCGAGTAATGTGTATGGTTTTTAAAAATAAAAAATGTATTTAGCCTAACTGCAGGGCCATGTTGTTCATTTGTCACACTGTTTCACTACAGAAAATCAGCCTTGAAAGAGTGCATTCAGAAACAAAAGATCATTATTCATGAAAATAACTCATTTTCCAGTGAAATAAAACTTTGACAGATTACATGCAAAAACATCCTGAAGACTGCTGAGTCAAAATACTTGTCAGGACAGGAACAGCAAAAGAGGTTTGAAAAGCATCATTACCAAATTCAAGAAATCCTCTATGTACTTTAGTTAAAAAAAAGAAAGAAAAGAAAGTAACAAATTTTTCGATTTTGTATTTTGGATGCAATGCTGTCACTTTACAGTGGCTAAAATGCAGCAATACATCCACGCCAGTAGATGGCAGCGTTTTCTCTCAGCCTTCTTCCGGGAATCCTTCAAAGATCGTCTCTTCAAACAGACGGCTTACTCGTTTCAGCGCGAAAATGATCCCAACCGATGACGTTACGCCAGGGTAAAAACGTTGCAACTCCGAGGACGCAAAGAGGCCGCGGAGTGAGACTCTGTCCTCCACTGTGACGGTCGTCTCTCGCTCCTTCCACAGGAATTTCCTCCGCAGTAATGGGTGTGATACGCGGGGCGAAGGTCTGCCACTAACGGGACGCGACGTTTCTGTAAGTACCAGAAACCGCCGGCGGAGCTTTTTTTACTCCTCAAGTCAGTGTCGCACGGAAACATTGCGCGAAGGACCGTTAGACGCTTTTTTTAGCAAACGGACGTTTCGGTTGCTGAGACGGGCGGTGGACTACAGACTGTCTGGTGGTGTCAGGAAAAGCTGGCACAATTGCACCGTGGGTTCCTCTGTCTCGCGTGGTCTGTGTTTACAGCCTTGGTGTGGAGGACCCCCCGCGGTGGTCGGCGTCTCCTTCACCTCAGCTGAACGCAGCTCCGCTCCGCTGTGTGTGCCCCGTCTGTCAGAGGCAGGAATGCGACCCCCTCACCGCTGAGCTCAAGATGAGAGAGTGGTGGATCCATGTGGGGCTCATCTGCCTCCCGCTGGTGGCCGTCTACCTGCACATCCCGCCCCCGCAGCTGTCCCCGGCCCTGCAGAAGTGGCACGACGGCGGGGAGGTCTTCCACTTCAGGGGCAGGAAAATCTTCTACAAAGGTGGGAAGTCAAACGCAGCATTCGACGCAGGAACCACATTTGTTTTCTCGTTCCATTGGTATAACTGTGGTAATCAATAAACCACACCTTGCATTCAACATGGCAGAGCACCAAGTGCTGTAACTATTTCTGTACTTTGCTGCTCTGCATTGCAAGTGTTCCCTTGTGCTTTGACTTGCACCATGTTTCTTCCAGACTCTTATGGTGCTTTAGGAAGCTCAGGTGTGGTCATTCTGCTCCACGGCTTCCCCACCTCCAGCTATGACTGGAGCAAGGTACCAGCGACACCTGCTCACTGGCTCGCTCCAACAGGAAGTGTCGGATCTGCTCGGAGCCGGTTGGAGTAAAACTCTGTGTTTGTTTATAGATCTGGGAGGGTCTCAAGCTGCGTTTCCATCGAGTCATCGCACCGGACTTCCTCGGTTTTGGCTTCAGCGACAAGCCGGTGAGTAACGTCTCGTGTCGTTTCACGAGTTTCACACTTCCTCCGTCACTCGTGTTTTTTCTGCGTCTCCCCAGCGACCACACAAGTACTCCATCTTCGAGCAGGCCAGTGTGGTGGAGGCTCTGGTGGCCCACTTGGGTCTGAGCAACCAGCGAGTGAACGTGGTGTCCCACGATTATGGAGACACTGTGGCGCTGGAGCTGCTTTACAGGTAAAAATCTGTGCTTGTGATTCGTTGTTGCAAATTGTGACATCTTTGTAACCTATTTGATGGTCTTACTTTCTCTCTGCTTTGCTCAGGAGTGACCAGAATCGCACAGGTCATCTGACTTTCAACAGTCTTTGCCTTTCCAATGGAGGTAGAGCGTTTTTATGGATCAACACGTAAAATAAGGATAAAATTCAACATTTTATCATCAAAAACTAACATTTTTGTGCAATTATCAATACATTTTATTTACTCCTGTACAAAAGAAATGCTTTCTGATTTGATTTTTGAGGCATTTGCTCAGTTTGTTTTGCATTTGCATGAGCATCTCTGCCTGAACCTGCGTGACGCTGCGACGTGAAAGTTGTCGACATAGCTGAGACTTTACTTTCCAAACAGGATTATTCCCAGAAACGCACTACCCACGGCTGCTGCAGACGGTGAGTCACCTTCTTGTTTTTCTCAGCCGACTTTGCAGCTCAGCGGGACTGATGCAACGCATTAGATTTTAGAAAAGCTGATGGGAATGTAACTTTTTTTTTTGTTTTTATTCCCTGAAAGATTCTGAAGGACTCCGGTATTATGGCAGCAATCCTGACCCGCCTCACCAATTACATGGTCTTCCAAAAAGGGTGAGATGAAGCGTCCATCTGCACCTGGTTTGCAGGTGAAACTTGTGTGACAGTTGCTCAAGTGTGTTGTCCGACCGGCAGGTTAGGAGAAGTTTTCGGGCCGTACACGCAGCCCACGGACGCCGAGTTCTGGGACATGTGGACAGTGCTACGCTACAATGATGGAAACTTAGTTTTGGACAGGTGAGTGTGTGTGTTTTGCGGTCTGAAGTGTCTCATCTCAGTCTCCGTCCTCTCACGTCTGCTTCCCGCCTCTCTCTCTCAGTATTCTGCAGTTCCTCAACCAGAGGTTGGAGCACAGAGACCGGTGGGTGGGAGCGCTCACTTCCACGTCCGTCCCACGTAAGTTTATAGTTGCATCAGTCTCACACGCACACTTGTGCGTGTAAAGGAACCTTTTGGTCAGGCCAAATGTATTAACCCAGCAGCCGCGGCCACTGGTGCTGGGCTAAGCTGCTTAGCCTGTGAGGAGCCGCCACGTAGTCCATCTGTGATTCGGAGCTGAGGAGACAGGGTGTGTGTGTGTGTGGGGTGGGGGGGTGGGGGTCACAGCGCTGGTGTCCAGTGGTCTATTGCATACATCACATTGTTTCTGTTCTTTCAGGAAACTGCAGAACAGAGCGACAAAAACTTGCAAACATTCAGCAACATTCCAGCAGGCTGTCATAGACTGGTCTAAATCTCTCCATCTCTTCCTCATGGACACTCTGTCTTCTGTCCTTGTGTTTCAGTGCACATGATCTACGGCCCCCTGGACCCTGTTAACCCCCACCCTCAGTTCCTCACGCAGTACCGGTAGGTGCCCCTTCCTCCAATTCTTAACCCGCGATTAGGATTATTTGTGCCCCACCTCAACCTGACGGGGCTTCACTGAAGCTACTTAATGTTGAGAGAGATTTATTTAAGATCTGGCAACTTATTCGGTGTGGGTCCTGCCTGTTGCCCTGTTGAAAATGCATGATTGGTTTTCCAGCTTGTTTTTCTTCAGAGTTTTGTCTCTTTTCTATGTGTCTTGCAGGCATTTGGTTCAGAGATCCACACTCATTATTCTGGACGAACACATCAGTCACTATCCTCAGCTGGAGGATCCCACAGGCTTCCTGAATGCCTACTTCACTTTCATTCACTCTTTCTGAGGAGGGGGGGGGCATCAAACGCCGTGGTGATGATGTCTGCATGAATGTGGTTAAAAAAAAGTACCAAAGTAAGAGATAAACTGAACCAGTAGATGCTGCAGCAGTTAATTTATTGCGCTAATTCACCTACAACCGCTGAAATGTTAAGTATCATAATTGTAACGTAATTTATGACTTTCCTGCTGAAGAACGATGCTGAATTAATGTCCCTTCACTTGAACCTGTGGATTTAGGACGCGGTTTTGATTCTCTCCATTGTGTCGCTGCGATTCTGAATGACTTTTGATATAATTTTCTACATGTCTCTTGATGTCACTGACTCAATTTGCTGTCAATTTTTCTTCAAATAAAACTAGTTTTGTAAGAAAAGGTGAGCCAGTTTGGTAAAGCGACAGGATTTATTGATTCGAGACACAGAGGACCAGAAGAACATAAAGAGAAGACGCGCGTCTTACGTTTGGAGACTCGCAACAATAAAATGTTTATCATCTTCGTGGCTGTGAAGGCGACCTCGGGTTGTGGTGCACAAGAGAAAGGTCCTGCGGTTGGCACGCGGCTGCAGGTGGAGCCGTTTAACCCACCGAGGCCAGGATCACGTCCACCACTGTCTCTTCTGTGCTGCGCACCGTCACCTGCATGGTGACGCCGTCGGCCAGCGCGAGGCGAGCGCGGACCAGCACGTCGTGGCCCCCACGAAACACGCCTGAGGAGAGGGAACAACAAGTCGGTTGTTAGATCACCGTTGGCATCCAATCCACTGACAGCTTTAATTGTGGTGCATCACAAGAAAATCTCAGACACCGACCGGCGAGGAAGAGGACGTGCGAATTCTTGTTTTCGGGGACTTTATCCGAGCGCTCGCACGGCTGCATGCCAAGGAAGTTGATGATGTTGCCCACCGCCTCTGTATGAAGCAAAGAAAACACCGAAGAACATCAGTGAGGACAGCAAAAAACAAGTAGTATTTGGAGAAGCGTGTCAGCTCCAAAATCCCACGTACCGTCCAGAGTTCGTACTGACGCCAGCGCGAAGGTCTCCTCCTTCTCGTTTTCATCCCCCACTTCTTCCCACGCGGCTCCAAAGTTCGGTTTCAAAACCTTCTGGATGTGATCAGCGACCGTCACCTCCAGGTCCTCCAACTACGGAGCCAAAAAAGTCCAAATTAATTAGGAAAAACGCACACAGCTTGGATTCAAACACGTTGACAGATCGAAAGGAGCAGTCATCACTTACCACATATTCATCATCATATCCGTCATCGTCGGGCTCTCCTGTGTTGGGGTCGCAGTCTCTCACCAGGTATTTCATGGTACAGCTGAACGTACAAGACACTGCAAGCAGACAGGACATGTTACACAGGTCGTACTAGAGTAAACAGGTATTTTATTACTTTCGTTTGGTTCCCAGCGCTCCTACCGGCCGTGGGATCATCATCAGGCAGCCGAACCAAAGTGTAGCAGGAGCCGGGCTGACTGTAGGGGAGACTGGCAGCGGGGACATAGTGTATCACTTCGTAAGACTCCGAAGGCTCCATCTGTACGACAACCTGAAACAGAGCAGTAAAGATTTATTCGCTCGTGCAGCCTCGAGGGAAAAAAAAACGGAGCAACTGACGCAAAATTTGGGGGTACCTTCTGCAGCAGCTGGTCGTTCAGAGTGTTCGTGCAGTCGAACTGGAACACCATGTGTCGGGCGAAGGTGTGTTTGACGCAGCGTACGACGTATTCGGTCTCAGCCTCCGTCAGCTGCACCGGCTCGGAGGACTTGAAGAGCGGTCCGAGACCCTGGAACTCGGGGATGGCCGCCAGTTGTTCTGCAGGAAGCCAAAAGGATATTCTGATTTCAACTTTTGCTGAAGCAGGTAAATCCACGGTGCAGCGCCTCAAATCTGCTCTCACCTTGATAGATGTCCTGGCGGGATGGAGCCAACTTCTCTGGCAGTTTGCTTGTCGCAACTGGGGCGATTTCTGAGCAAGGATAAAAAAACAAAAACAAACATCACACCAGAACATGACATTTCTGAGCCGATACTTCCAAAATAAAAGCTGGAAAAACTGCGATGAGACTCTACCTGTTTTTTGCTCTGTGATGGGGGTGGTGGCCAGAGGCACCGTCTTCATGTCGAAAGGTTTCTCCGAGGGCTCCAGCGTGTACTGGTGGAGGGACTTCTCCAGTCCAGGGATGGACACAGACAGTCCTGAGAGACAAACGGAGGAGAAGACATTTAGCTCGGGTCACGCTTGATCAGCAGGGAGCAGAAACGCTCCTGAACACTTTATCTGACCGTTGAAGATGTAGGCGGCATTCAGAGCCTTCTGCTTCTGCTGCAGGACGTTCATGTAGAAGGTGGCTCTGTCTCGCACCTCGTCGTCACTGTCCATCATGCACCTGCACACACAACACGCGTTAAATGATGTTTTATGTGTTAAGGAAACACTCTAGTTGTGTGAGTGCACACATTGAAGTGAATGAATACCTCTGCATGAGAACCAGGACACTCGGCAGCAGATCATCATTCTGTGCTCCAAATTTAGCCAAAGCGCTGACGGCAGCTGACGAAAACACATTACAGTTTGTTACTGAAGTGATCAAGTCAACAAAATAAGTTTCACAGACCTAAAATGACTCCTGGGGTGAGAAAACAAGACATGAAATCTTCTGTCTCACCTGCTCGCACAGCTTCGCTCTCCAGCACCACTCGGTTGAAGATGAAGCGGATGTACTTGGAGGGCTGCGGGGTGCGCGGCCCCTCTTTGCCCAGCAGGTGCAGGATCTTGGTGGCGAGCACAGTGTGCTCGCAGTCCTCGATGAACTCGCACAGGTGGGCCAGGCCGGTCTCCTTGCTCTCGGGGTTCTCCTCGATGATGCTGATGATGCAGTCCACGATGGCCCGCTTGTAATCGAAGCCTCCCTGGTGAGAGGAGACCACATGTCAGTGTGGGATCAGACATACAAGAGGCTGACAGACAATCAGATGTCTGCTGATTAACTCACATCGTCTCGGAGCATATTGGACAGGAAGTTCATCATGACGCTGTGCTTCCTGGGATACTTCTGACACAGGGCGCTGATGGCCTGCACCACCACAACCTGGAACCGGGGACCACGCAGAGATTGAGGACAAAACAATTCGGTGGATTTCCTCGCAAACGTCTCACCGAAACAATCGGGCCTGACCTTGAACTCGTCGGAGATCTCGGAGACGAAGGAGGAGATCTGCTTCATGAGTCGGTCCACGCTGCTCTCACTGCCCGTCTTCAGCAGGGTGGTGATGGCCAGGGTGGCGATGCTGCGGTTGGAGTCGGTGATCAGGTTCTCCAGGTCCAAGTTGCAGGCGGTCACGGCGGACGGATGCTTCATGGCCACCTGTCGATGCAGGGAAAAACAGGTTTCAACTTTATGTTGGAGTTCTCAAAGCACCTACAGTACATGTCTGATTTACAGCATGGAGGGTGCAGGTGTACCTTGTTGAGGGTCCTGACTGCAGCGTATCTCAGTGCTGCTTTAGGAGAGCTGCAGAAGAGCTGGAGCACTGCAGGACAATGAGCAGATAAATAGATTCTACATCAATGCAATTACGACATCACTTCCTCCTGTTTAGCAGAGGGGAAACTCTTCACTGGATCATGGATGTTTATTAGGAGGTGAGTGCAGCAGTAACCTGAGACAGCAGGAGCCAGCTCTCTGGCAGTGCAGTTCGGCATGTGGACGATCGCAGAAGCAGCCTCGTAAACCACCATCTCGTTCTTGTTTCTCAGGCAGCTCTCGATGAAGTCGAACAACGGACTGTCGTGGCTGAAAAGCAACGCCAAGACACACATCTATTAAACCTCAATCTACTTAAAAAAGGCAGCAGCTAATTTAAGATTGAAGAATATTTGAATGCTCCAAGGTCCAGAGTGTTTATGGGGGGACTCACCCTCCCTCGGTCTCATCCAGCAGTTTGCTGGCAATGCGGATGAGCATGCAGTACGCAAAGGGGGACTTGAGGCCAGACTTGGTGAACTTGTTGAGCATCTTGGTCACGGCGAGGCGGTCGTTCTTCCTGAGGTGATACAGCAGGCCCAGAGCATGGTACTAAAAACAAGCAGGAGACACGAGAGCTCAACGTTAAAAACAGGCACAGCTCGGCTCAGTTTATTAATACCTCTAAGTGATAAAACAGAATCGGGAGAGACAAAAACAAGACCATTTTGACCCACCTGCACCATGATGTTGTCACTGGAAGCTGCCTCCTGGGCTTCATTCACCCAACGCTTCACCACATCGTAGCTCATCTTCACCATGTGCTAAAACGTCAACGCAAAAAGGAGTTTTTAATCCAACAGCAGCAACATACACAGAACAGGTGTGGAAAAAGAAAATCTTCATTGGGATGAAAAGGGTGTCATTCCTTACCAAGGAGGAGACCAGAGCTGAGCTGGACACACTGGGCACCTTGTCAACGATAGCCTGCTTCATGTATCGCTCGATGGCCTGCAGCATGGTGGTCTAAGGGGGAGAGAAAAAAGATCAACAGTCACCTTCTCCAGAAGAAAACGTGCTGTTTTTATGAGAATAAACAGAGTTTCTGCGAAGGAAATAAAGAAAAAAAAGCAAATAATAAGAGAAGATTGGCTCACATCTGTGATCCTGCAAAGAGCTCGGATGGCAGGTCCTCTGTACACATCTTCCTTCCCTGTCATGTCTTTGGTCAAGCTGCAACATGCAACACAGTTTTTCATGAAACATACCGTCATCTCAATGAAAACGTGCCTCTAACTGTTCCTTTTGATCAGCTTTCATACGAACCTGCTGGTGACGATGATGACGTCCTCAGAGATGTTGGCCATCTCTTTGATGGTGAGGTAACACATCCTCCTCAGGGTTTGCTTCAATAAAAACAGAGTATGTGTAAACTCCTAATTTGATTTGATTTGGAAAACAATGTGTGTGCTGTGTGTCATCTTACATCGTTGGACTGAAAGAGCCTGGTCATGGCAAAGAAAGCCTCCGTTGCCTCTGTGGTCCCAAAATGCTCCCCCTACGTAAACAGAGATCAGCATGACAGAGGGTTTAGATTTATGATTGACAACGAGTTAGACATATGAAACCAGACAGCTCGTACCTGGTTGAGGAGGTAAATAATCTTGGTGAGGATGTGGAGGCATCTCCTTGGGTTGATGGGAGTCTCATTGAAGATACGTGCCTGACAACGAAGTACAGTTTTCTTAGCTGTCTCCTGATTTAAGGTCAACTCGTGGTGGCACATAGGAGCAAAACGTGTGTTTGACAGCTCGACTAAAGACTTTACCTCCTGCAACACTGCGCTTTTCTCCAGGTGCTGGAAAGGGTTGGATCCACTCCCTACATGTCAGCAGCAGAGTTAGCAATGAACGCGAGACTTTGCGTCCTTGAATCTCATTCAAAGTTGACCGAAATGCATCCATAAAACACTTTTGCAGGAACTGGCTTTCGCTAATAATCAAGTTCTGCACAGTTATTTCATTTTCACAAGGTAACGAGGTTTCAAGACGCAGTTAGATATGACAAGATATCAGCTGATTGCGGCTAGCATGTCAAGCTAATGTAGAGCATCGTTGCTAAAGTCAGTGGGGTCGAGTTTGTAGGGTCAAAAAACAAAGAGAAAGATAGTTGAAACGCCGTTACAATGAAGGTTATTGAGCAGTAGAACAGCTCCCCGTCTATAAACAGCTTTCACTTCGCGTTAACGAAGCCGATCAGCTAACAGGCTAGCAGCGCGTCGGCTTTCACAGCGTCTCCTATCTTGTCAGTCCCGAAAACAGCTCGGTTTTTAGACGCAATCGGGGTTCAAAACAACAACTCTGCAGTCTTACCGGACTCCTCGTCCTTCTTGTCAAATTTCTTAATCATTTTGACGGTATTCAGGAGACGGATGAGGGCAGGAGACGCTCTCAGCCTCGAATGTGGGGAAGCTACTTCCACGTAGCAAAAATGCGAACCGACTTCCTGCACTGACAGCCACGTCAACGGAGCTGACGTCAGGAACGTGCAACGTCATTACGTAAGGGAAGGTGATCGCGTGTCAGTTCACGGAGATCATTTATGAAAGAAATGAACAAAAAATAGACTCACACACGTAAGATTCATATGAAAAAATTGATGACGCTAAAAGTGACAATCATTGATCTTTACTGTCGCTGAACAAAATATACTGCACGACTAAAGCAGAACTATGAATACAGAAGCTGTAGTTGTATAAACTGGCCAGCAGATGTCAGCATTGTTTCGTGTCCAGAGTCTACGTTAAACCCTTTTTTTCATAAACTCAGTTAAGTAAAAAAATAATGAATGAATAGAAATGAATGGAACGCAGCTAAGTAATTTTAATGCCTTTTGCTGATACTTCGTTCATATTTGTTCAGTGAAGCATATTGACCCTGTGTATCCCACCCGAAATATTTTCTTTTGCGTCAATGCGTCAATGTAGACTAAAAAAATGCAAGTCTCGTGTGTCAGCTTGAACAATATTAAAGGACAAATTTGTGTTGTTACATCTGCTTTATTTGAAGAAAAAAATAATCCTTTATTTGGGGTATAAAAATAAGACACATCTGATGAACACGTACATTCACATGCATTTGCATTTGACTGTTTTTTTTATGGTATTGAAAATGATTTATACAGTGGGTCATTGGCACTCTCGATGTGACTTCGAACCGGTAGTGAAGCCGCCTTTCACGTCAATATTGGAGCTGTGAACAATAAACTCTTGAAAAATAAAAAAAAATAAATAAATGAAGCAGCCAAAACAAATGTTGGTGGAAACTATGAAACACTCAAATGGTTTTTTACTGGTTTAGTTGCTGTTCTGTTTAGAGTAAGTAAGTCTTGTCGTTTTTCCTTAATTGAAACATGTATCAACTTCTACTGGATTTCTGTGTTTCAAAATAAAGGCACCACTGCAAAGACATAGTAAATGAGAGAAAACAAGAGAAACACGTTCAACCAAGAAAAACGAATGTATGATCACCTCGAAAAAAGGAAGTCATGTATTTTGAGGGGTGAGGCCAACACTGGTGTGAGAAGTCAGACTGGTCCATGTCTCATTTTCTGCGTCCGACCCGCGCCAGGAGACGCGCGTTCTCTGCCGCCTTGGCGCGCAGGTTCTTGGCTTTGGCCACGTCGAAGAGGACGTTCATGATGTTGGTCGGCACGTCCAGGGACAGGGTCAGTCTGCTCCTCCGGTCTCCTTTGCCGATGTTGCGGAGCATCTGTCCTTTGAGCTTCGACCGGCTCAGGATGCGGTAGCTGCTCGGGTACGAAGTCCTTTTTTCCCGGCTGGACTCCGCCGAGTAGGAGGAGGGGTCCGTGAGATAGTCCGAGGACTGCTGGAGGGACCCCCAGCTACCAGTAGGGGGGTAAGCCGGCTCTCTGCGGTCCCCGAATATTAACTGGCCGTTACAGAGGAGGTCGGCGCGCGTCTGGGAGAGGCGCAGGCACAGGCTGGAGGTCGGTGCGCACAGGACCGAGAGGAGAAGAAGGGTCTTCAGAGAGGACAGCATGCTGCGTCCTCTGGGACCAAGAGAAGAGGGAGATGTCATTGGTTTGTGATGCTATTTCCTATAATCGGTTTCTTTAAATTATGGTTTGTCGAGAAATATAAGAGGCACCAAAAGAGGCTCTTAAAATGCAAACTGGTCCGTGAAAATGAATTACACTCAATATGTTGGGGGGGAAAAATCAATTTATGAAGAAATTGTTAAAAAAAAAAATCTGATCAAATCAAGTGCAACTTATGTTTTGCTTTTGTTTGTTTTTTTAAACTACACGCTCAAGGAATTCAGTGCAAATCAAGCTCATTCTGTTAAACTTACCGCCGGTGTCCTTTATTGAGGAACTTCTCCGAGCAACACGTTTCCCTGCAGGGGGGAAAAAACCCAACAGAGCAGAACTCCTCCGGTGCGTTTCTGATGAGAAATCCCGTTGAAGCAGTGCAGAGGTCAAACCGCGCCCGCGTCTGGCCGCCTGTGCGTCGATCTCGTCCATTCCCATCGTATTCATTCAGCTCCAGGGACCGTCGCGCTGCAGCCGTGCGCCAGCATGCACGTCATCCCAGAGACAATTTGGCCGGCAGCGGGGGATCTCATTGGCTGAGACGTAATGATGATGTGATGGTGGAAAAATAAATCAGAAGTTGTGAAGTCCTTTTGGTCAACAGAAGTCTGGAAGTCTGGACTTCATTCAGCGTGACACAGAGGAAGTGGAGGAGCTTGGGTTCAATTCCATGTTGGGAACTTTTTCGACCAGGTTTTAGCTTCAGTATAGTTTGTGACATATTAAGAAGAAGAGTGGAGGATTGGTGTAATTTGGGGTTCAGTGACAAAACTCACCCCCGTGCCGGATCTACGCTTGTTAAGCTGTGGAGAGAAAGACAGGAAGGACAACGATGCATGTTAATTAAAACACAGAGTGCGCATGTGACACGCAGCCACTGCCTGCAGTGACAGACATCACAATGTCAAACTGAAGGGGGAGGATGAAAGCAGAGAGAGAGAAGAAGAGGGAGAGCATCAAACGACGCCGGGTCAAACTAATAAGCGGCTCCATTCATTACCATGAACGTGAGAACGTCAACAGTCAGTGACACGCTGTGCAGGGAGACGTCCTCCCACGTCTTCTTCTGTGGTTTATCTCTGACATGGATTTACACGGCTGTCCTGAACTTAAATGAGGAAATGCACACTTGATACACAATCTCACATCTTGTTTTTTGAGATTTTTGATGCATTGTATCACGTGGGTGTATAATAAAATGCAGAATCGTGCCTGATGAGGAATAAACTCCGGATTTACTTGTTAAATACTCCCCTTGCAATTTCAGTTGATTGTTCTTGCAATCAAGCTGTAAATCTGCCTCAAATATGAAGATATCGCATCACGTGACAAGCTCCCATCAAGCTGTGATGGCTTCAAAGTTGTGTCGTGTATTTTCAAGCCGCACTCTGCCAGAAAACTGGGGGAAAAAAGTCATTTACACCGCCTGCCGCCTCCACATCAACACCCACGCAGGAATCCCCGGCTACCGCCGGAGAGCCCTCGCAGAACAGTCCCCGCGTGATGCCCCCCGATGGCCCTCTGCTGGCTCCCGGCCTGACCCACAACACCCCCTGCCAAAGAAACATATGTAGCGGTGGGGGAGGCAGCAGGCAGCTTGCAGGCTCTCTCACTTTTCGCAGGATGCAGGAGAGGCGAGGGCGCTGATGAGAGGTGAGCGTTATATAAAGACGTGTAACAGGGACGCACGCGGAAAGGAAGCGACAGGCGTGACACAAAATGTGATGACGCATTTCATTTTTCTGTGGTGTTTCGCTGGGATCACTTAAGACGTTCAAAAACATTCGGTCACGCTGCAAAAAAATCAAGTAGATTTTACTTATTTATATAAAATACATCTCACCACAGCAGTTAACTTTTTTATTTCAAGGTTTAATTGTCTTATTCTAAGAAATGTTATGTGAATATCAACTTGGCAGATTGATTGGGCCTATTTTAAGTGAAAAAAAGCTTCTTTTTAGTCAAACAAAGCCACAAAAAACTTGAAAGGAGTCAAATCTACTTCCTAAGATGTTGATTTTTATGCATTGCACTTGTGCTTACATTCACAATTTCATCACTTTGTACATGGAACAGAGCAAAAAATGAACACCTGCTAATATAAAATATATAAATAGGAGTAAAAAAAAGCAGACATAAAATTTTACACACTTTTGTACAAACATGACAATCTGGTTTGGCTTCATATTCCATGAAAATTTCGACTGAATACATTTTGAACTCAATGATAAAGGCGAGAAAAGCTTTTGTTTTGGTTCCTGTTTTGTTTCTAAAGTTTAACCATGTTCTTAATTTCTAACCATAGCTTCGCTGGGGCGGGATTAATTAAATCAGAGAGTGTCCCACGCCATCTGAATGGCCCCCGCTGCGTCCGCTGTCCAGCTCGCACCAACTGCGACACTCCTGTCTGGAGGCGAAGCGGTTCCGCGTCCCGCCGCAGCCCCCAAACACGAAGGGCCGGCACTCCCCCGACTGCGCGTGGAAGTACCAGAGCAGCACGTAGTCCGAGCAGGTTCCCTCCGACATGGGCTGCAGACAGCGCTCTGGTCCTGGGGGCAAGGGAAAGGAGGAAGGGGGGGTTACAGCTACTCCAAAAACACTCAGTGTCTCATGAGGTCAAATCATGAGACAGATTACATCAAGTTCAGACACTGATACAGTTAAAGAACAAACAAATTAGCTTCTTTTTTTACCCTGGGAGGAAACGAGTGGGTGCAAATCTAAATTTAAATGCCCCTAATCTGCGATAATTTATCTCGAGTCTAACTGCTGATTAACAGAATTTAAAGATATGAACAGAATAATCAATTAGTCCGTGCATCTTGTGTTTCGCGACTTTATAGTTGCCTGAAGGGTGTCAGACAATCATCAGATTAAGTTGGAGTCTTATCTCCTTCCGCCACCTTGTGCTTCATCATTTCCACACATTACTCGGAGATCAGAATGAAAAATATGGTGAGAAAATAACAAAAGAAAGAGAGGGGGGGGTGAAGGAAAAAGGGGGCTGAGTTAAAATCCGTTGTCTTGGCTCCTCACCAGCGACGTTCGTCCCAAACACTCTGCGTTTCGTCCTCTGGCGCCACGTCGCGGCTTCGTCACCGGCATCTGCAAACAGGGGCGAGATCAGGTCAAAGTGCAGGAGCTGGAAAACACGACTCCACTTTAACTCTTTCTACCTGTGCGGTTTGGCAGCACAGCGTCTTCCGTGAGATCCACGGGGGCGGGACTTGGCGTTTGTCCCACATTGTCCCACATTTCCTCTTCCTCCTCCTCCTCTTCTTCCTCATTAGCACCACCTATGAGGGACTCAGCCGCATCTTCAAGCTTACTTTTCTCCTCGCGCACAGAAGTTGTTGCGTCTGGATCGACGGACTTCATCATGAGTTTGTATTCCAACCCTACGAACACGACAACACAACGGACGCATTGAGGGGTAGAAACACCAACTTCAAACCTTGTTTTAAGTGTTTTTCTTTAATCCGTCAGCGGATATTTGTCTGTTTTTACTGGCTTCTGTCAAGAGTCAAAGTGCAGATGCAATCTGTGCATCAATTGACGACCGAGTAACTTTTTCATGTGATTTCCTTGAAATTTGGTGCTGCAGGCTTCTCTTTTCTTCCACTCTGCCCTCTATCATGTGCAACGCCGTTTTGGCTCTCTTAATGGCGGTCTCGTGTTTGTGAATGGCTCTCCTGTTGTTGGCACCCCGGTGTGTGTTCCTCTGAGAGAACACAACAGATGGCTCCACACACACGGGTGCCGTGCCGCTGCCACGGGAGCTCAACGACAAATAACCACACGCGCACGCACACACACACACACACACACTCACGTTAGGCCGGTATGTAGGCCATCAGATGAGCACGTTTTTTCATATGGAAAGAAAGGTGCACGTGTTAAAAACTTGCATGTGAAAAATACAACATGTGGACACTCTTACCGCACTTTTGTGTCACTTCCTGAGTGACAATGTCCTTCACTTCTTCCACCTGGACAAAGACGGGGACAAAGAGTCTTAACCGTCACATTTTCAGAACGTCTTTTGAATGGCCATGTGTATGTTTGTGTTGTGAAAACACACCGAGAGACCAGGCTCTCCTTTCTCCCCTTTGGCTCCTTCACTACCCACAATTCCCTGCGGGAGAGACACAAGGTCACATTCATCCTTTGCTTCACTTGTGTCATGATAAAAAACCTTTAAAGGAGGGAGTTACAAGAGCGAATAATAAAGTTATTTAGGCCATTTTCTCTTCTGTTGCTTAAAGACAAACTGTGGACAGAAGTAAAGGGTTTCAGTGTCTCACGTTGTCTCCCCTCAGTCCCGGGGTCCCTGGCACCCCCCTCTGGCACGGCTTCACTCTGCCCCTCCTGCCCCTCTCGCCCTGTTTCGCACCCAAAATCAAAGCAAACACCAGAGGAAATTAACTCACCATCTATCTCCAACAATAACACAGACCGAGCAATTACGTCCCTCAGTGAAGAGTCCTCATTAGGAGTTTTGCAGCCACTCGCTGTCAACGTGGACACGCTGCTAATTGTGGCTGAAAGGAGCTAATTGAGTCAGATAATACTTGAAAGGAAGTGGTCCGAAATAGACCCCCACACGCACGCCCGCGTGTGTGTATTAATTGGCGACATCGCTCTGCTGTAGCCTCTGCTGCAGCAACACGAGGCGCAACGCCGACACGATGATGAATGTAATCGAGCTCTTCGTCATTACATCCTGTCACACATTCAGGCTGCTCTTTGTGGAGCTTTTTATGCTCAAACACGGGAAACTTTAGGAGAAAAGGCTAAAACAAATGTGTGTGTGTGTGTGTAATAAGAGAGTAGCTTCACAATTAGCTTGGTGTGTTTTCAGTGTTACCAGGCGATTGCTTTGGTGCAAGTTGAGTCTCCGAATGCACATGAATAAAATGAGAGATTTATAACTTCTAACAACTTTTAAGAGGCACTTTTGACCTTTGGCCCCACGTTCCCACGAGCGCCTTGGGGCCCCGGGGGTCCCTCGTCTCCGTCGCGTCCTGCGTATCCTGCTGACCCTTTGAATCCTGGGAAACCCGCGAAGCCCGCCGCACCCTGAGCCACACGAGACGAGGTTCATCGTTTCAAAATGTTTTGCATCACTAGACAACACAAATGTGTTGATATTTACAGACCTTGTCTCCTTTTTGTCCCGGTTGGCCATCAGCACCGTTTTTCCCTCCGTCTCCTTTATCACCCTGAAATTCAAGGTTTGGAAATGGAGGCGATTCAAACAATTTAATTGGGAAAGAAATTTTACTTTTAGAGGGGGAGACAAAGAAGAACTGAGAGTTTTGACCTTCCGCCCCGTCAGTCCATTTAGTCCAGGGACGCCCGGCGTGCCATGAACACCCATTTCTCCCTGTTTTCCAAAGAAAACGGCGTCTGTTTCTCACACAGATTCAACATGAGAAGCTCTTCCAGGGTACCATCATGTGTTTTTCTCCACCTTTTCTCCATCCAGACCAGCACTCCCGATACGTCCAGGAAACCCTCTGAAACCCTGCGAATGCATTGACTGCATCAGTTCACTCTGTCACCTCGGGTCACCTGTTAGAAATATGGGTGTCCACCTTCTCTCCTCGCTCCCCTTTGTCTCCCGGGATGCCAGGTTCTCCTGCGTCTCCCTGTAGAAACACAGTAAACAATGTAAACGGGGGATAATGCTGATTTTTTGTAGCGTCTCGGTTCAGTGAAGTTTCCGTGTACCTGATCGCCTTTCTGGCCTTGCAGTCCGATGTCTCCTTTGTCCCCTTTGGCGCCGTCCACCCCGTCCACTCCGTTGCGACCCTGAAGTCAAACCAAAACACTCTCAGCTCAGGTTTTCGCCTGATAGATATTACAACAGAGGATTTTAATGTGGCTTTACCATGACGCCGTTGAGTCCGGGCTCTCCTGACTCCCCCTGTTGAATCAAATTACATTTCTTACAACTCACTGTAAAACAGTGTTGAATGTGTGAGGTAACGTCGAATGGCTCCCTCACCTTCTGGCCGACGGGTCCCCGAGCTCCAAAACGTCCCATGGCGCCCTTGGTGCCTGCATCGCCCTTTAAACCCTTCATAAAACGGATCATTTACTCCAAACTCAAGTATAAAGTCATCTTTTTTGTGTAACATCTCATTTTTCTTCGAGGTTTCGTCACCTTGACTCCGGGCGGACCGTCCTCGCCCTTCTCTCCCTTATCGCCGTCGAACCCCGGCGGACCTCGTTCCCCCTGAAACCAAACATCAGCTTCTCGTCAGTCACTTTGCGCTTCCTTTGCAGCTTTCGTGGTGGAAGAGCAAATTCCATTGAAACTCACCGCGTCTCCCTTCAGGCCCTTAAAGCCACGAGGCCCCTCGATCTGAAGAACGCTGCCCTGGATCATGAAAACAGAACAACACAAGATCAAGTGGAAATAAACACATATTGATGAATAAGTGGAGTCTGGACTCAAGCACAAGAGCTGCAATAAATCAGTGCAAAGAGGCGGAGACGCATGAAAATGATTACCCGCTCTCCTCTGGCTCCAGGTAATCCTCGGTCTCCCTGGAAAGAAAAGCACTTTAAAATCAACTTTCCCAACGCGATGATTTAAATCGCTGATGACTTCCCGTCTCCAGTCTGCGCGCATCGCCGCGTCGCCCAGTTTAATGAGGTGTCATCAGCCGAAAGCGCTCGCCACACCGCCGAGCGGTATTGGCAGCGGTGATAAATAATGGCAACGTATCGGTTTCAGCCCTTCAGACGAGACGAGACAAACAAATATGGATGTAAATAAAGTCAGACTGAGTGATGGGCGACATCCAAACAACCTGAACTCGCGACACGTCAGCGGGGCTGAGAAATGGCTTTCCGCTGCAGGCGTTTAAAAGTCTTTGGTGACCCCTTTCGGCCAGACGTCACGTGGCACCGCCGGCGTGCGTCACCGCAACAATCAGCCGCGTGTAAACAGAGATAAACTACAGGCGGGCTGTGATGTCCATTGATGTCGCAGCACCTCTGGATCGCAGCACCTTCACATTCCTTGTGTTTCATGGTGAGCAGATTTCACAGAAATCATCGGAGCTAATAGAAAAACGTCCACTTCTTCATGTCCTGTGAGTGGACAGCAGGTGAAATCCGTCACTTGTCGAAAGAATGAAACACAAACTGACCTTTTCACCTTTGTTGCCACGAAAACCTTTTGGACCCTGTGATGATCACAAAGGAGGAACTTTAGAGGATTTTGTCTCGAATATGAAGGATTTCATCGACTCAACAGGACATCCGGGTGTCGCTTACTATATTTCCGACAATCCCTTTAATTCCTGGAGCGCCTCTTTCACCCTGAAAAAAAAACTGTTGTGCTTATTCGGAGAGAATTAGTGTCATCAGATGTGGCTGAGGTGGGGTCGTGGTCCTCCTCCTCCTCACCCTTCTTCCTGGGAGGCCCACTATCCCTCGGGCCCCCGATTCCCCCGGGATACTGTCACCCTGATGCACAGGAGAAGGTTCAATGAAGTCAGATTGTCAAGATCGCTGCCAACATCTTCTCATGTGAGAGTAAAATATCACAGCTAACGACTGTAACTGTCTAAAATGCACTTTTACCTTTTCTCCTTTAGCTCCAGGTGCACCAGGAAGCCCCTTCAACAGGAAAATGGTTCTCCTAGTTAGTCCAATATAGATATACGATAATAAAGGACACATGTGAAATGTTGAGTGGGAGCATACTTGAGGTCCTGCCACTCCTCGAGGTCCCGGAGCTCCCGGCGAGCCGTTCTTCCCTCGTTTACCTCGCTCGCCCTGCGACACACACAACAAACATCTCAGGTTTTCATCGGGGAGCAGCAAACTGCGTCGATCCGCTTCCGAGGTCGACAAAGCGCTCAGCTACCTCTCTGCCCGGCTCACCGGGGTCCCCCGGAGGGCCCGGGAGGCCCGGGGAGCCCTGGATGCCGGCGTTGCCTGGAATACCCTGGATGCCCTGAGCGCCCGGAGGCCCCAGCTCACCCGGCTCACCCTGAGGAGAGAGAGTGAGAGAACCAATCAAATGCTCAGAAACCAAACGGGTCAATCGTTTTCATGCGACGTCGTAATTGGGTGCAACTCGAGGCCTTCTCGCCGTTATCAAATTAAAAGCTCAAACACAACTTTAAAAGAGCGAGTGACTCACGGAACCAATTACATTCCCCTGATTAAAACTCAAAGTCAATCTGCGGACTGTGATTGATTCAGCGAGAGCGTTTTCTCCTCCGCTCTTCTCTTTACTTCGCCACAGTGCGGAGGGACCTTCTCACCTTTTGTCCCGGAGGACCGGCTTGCCCCTCCGGCCCCCTGTAGCCGATGCCGGGCTCTCCCTGCCACACAAAACAGGCACCGCTGTCAGTCAGACGCTCGATTCACAACGTGTTTACACGTTCATGTGTTCACCTTTTGTCCGTCCTCGCCAACTTCTCCCTGGAAAAAAATGAAACCAGGAAAAAAGCATTCGTGTTGGTCCAACCAAAACAAGTGAATATAGATGAATTAACATATTTAGCAACAGACTCATCAGTGTCTACTTTAGTTTGGGTGAATCAGAAGATTCTGAGCTTCCTCACCTTTTTTCCTGGTTTGCCACTTTCACCAGGTTGTCCCTGTTGCACACAGGAACAGTTTATTATTCAACAAAGTACATCAAGCTGGTGATTGCACGAAGGGTCAAAAGTTGTGCTCTCTGTCTTACTTTGAGGAAGAAGTACTGTGGAGGATACGGGTACGGTTGTCCCGTTTCTTCATCGTACCCTCCCCCTCCACCTCGCTCCATCTCGAGCCTCCTCCTCTCCCACTCCTCCCTCTGTCTCTCCAAGTCCTCCTCCCTCTCTTGCTCGGTCCTCTCTCTCTCCACCTCCTCCTCCTCCTCCTGCCGCTCCTGCTCGGTCCTCTCCCTCTCCACCTCCTCCTGCCGCTCCTTCTCCATCCTGTCTCTCTCCTGCTTCTCCCTCTCCAGCTCCAGCTCCTCCTCCCGCTCTCTTTCCAGCTCCTCTCGCTCCCTCTCCATCTCCAACCTCTCCCTCTCTCGCTCCTTCTCCAGATGATCCTCCTCCTCCCCTTCCCTCTCTCGATCCACATCTTCCTCTGTCTCCCAGTCGTAGTCTCCACTCCTCTCCTCCTCTTCCTCCTCATAGATGGGATCCAGGCTTGTTTCTGTGTATCCTCCTGGTTGTAAATCCTCATTTTCTGTTTCCCACTCCTCCACTTCTTCCTCTTCTCCTCCTCCCTTCACCACAGCATCTTTTTCAGTGCCGCTGTATCTCCGTCTCTCTCTTCTTTCTTGCTTTCCACTCCTGGGATTCGTTTGAAGGTCAAGATCTCTTTGCTTCATCTTCTGGAAAAACACATTTCACGTCAAAACGCAGCCATTTATCACACCATCTTTTCGTGGATAAACTTGAATCCTTATGCTTCAGACTCACCATCCAGCTGTTGTAACCTTGAGCTCCAGACGACAGATGCTGAAATAACAAAGGCAGAATATATCATACCTGTTTCGGAAGGAAATAAACTAATTCGCCTTTTCAGATTTCAGCGTTTCTGTGATCTAGTGAAAATAATTACTTGCTGCGCCTCCCTGAGGCGATTTCTTCCACCCGGAGCACCTGGCATGAACACCTGAAATATAAAACTCATGATTGTTTCAGCCGCATTTCAGTTATAAATAACCTGACTGGTAGAAACTCAGACACTTACCGTGGATTCGGGCCACGGAGAGCCTCTTTTCACCCTGATTGGAGGCGGAGCCGCCTGTCAATCAGCCCCAGAATGTTGGTGAGCAACTTCATCACTTTGTCGTTTATTCATCGTGTTAAAGCTTCGCTGAGTGAATGTGGTGTGTTCGTTTGGTGATGATAACGTGGGAAAGAAAGACACAGACTTGCTCGGGAAGTGATTTCACCATTTTTACTGAAGCACACATGCACAGAGAGGTTAAACAGGTACTGTAATAACAAAGCCAATTTCACCAGTGAAAGTAGTGTTTGGTCTGCTTACTTGATAATAATACCACCATGTTAGCAACGATAGCGGCCACAGAAACTCAAATATCTCCATAACTCAATAAATAAAAGTAAAAATTACACAGCTTGACACAGGAAAGTATAAAATCTAATGTTGGAGGAAGCTTGTAGTTACAGAGGAAAAAAACTGTAATAAATAAAATGTTATTCTAGACAAGATACGATGAAGCTACACTGGTGTCCACACTGAGCAAAGTGATCCGTCTGGACTCAGCCTTGGGGCTTGCTTTTGTTTGTAATGTTGGAAGAGTGAGGCGCGAGTCCCCGCCGTCATCGGTCAGGTTTCGGCGCCGGCGAATGAGAAAACGCCTCATAGTCTAGTCACTGTCCTTGTCGCGCTTTCTTACGAATGATTAGGACAGTCTAGTCTCAGTCCCTTTGGGAATTAAGAGATTTCCTGTTCGAGAGAACGAGAGAGAGAAAGTATTAAAAAGTAACTCTCCGCAAGAGGTCACTTGAATCTGCTCATTCAGACAAGCTTCAGAGGGATCGTGCTGGACGCATGCTGCTCGAAAAGCGCTCGCCGCGCTCATGCTTCGATTTATGCATTGAAACAACCTCCGAAGCTACAGTTGCATTCCCGCTGCGCTTTCGTTAGCCGTACACAAACACTGCTTTGCACTGGTGAAACTCTCACAGGAAGCAGAAAGAAGACAAAGGGGGACAGAACATGAAGTAAGTTCTGTTTCTGCGTCAAAATGTATCCAAGCGAGCATGTTTCAGCCCCCTTTGTGTTAAGAGAAAAAAGACGTTGCAGGCACGCATGCAAGGATCTGCAGACAACATCCAATCAGGATTCAAGTCGGCGCAAGACGGAATGAAAAACCCTACCTCGTCCGGATCTGTGGTGACGGGCGGGGGCGGCAGCGACGCCTCATCCTGTTCCAAACACAGATTCGCAGATCAGCGAGCGAAGCGCCGTGAAGGGGAATAAAAGCACGGCGAGCAGCAAGCCCTCACCTCATCTGCGCCGAGCCTGACGTCTGTTCGTGGCTCGGTGGTGACTGAAACTACCTGAGAACGATGGAAAATGTCCAGTAAATATGACAAAGTCTTTAAAAAAAGAGGTTCAAAACAAGGTGTAAATTTGAAGGACATACGTATCGTCTCACCTGTGGTTCTATTCGCCTGTCTGAGACGAGTAAAGGCTGTCTGGAGGGATCAAAGTGGGCAGGACTGTGTGTGGATAAACGTTGCTCCTACACAGGATACAAGAAGCATCACTATTTTGTTGAATCTTTGAACCGGCGAAGTTAATACCATCAGGAAAACTTACTGCTTTATCCACTAGGATCGGAGTTTCAACTGTTCTGACTTCAAGCTGCGTCTGAAGAAAAATACATTGAATTTATCTCAAATTAGATTCACCATGAAGTCGGTTTGTGCGCATATTTACCCCGCGGTATTCTCTCCCCTCCTGAGAGACCGGAAGGTCGTCTGAGGACACGTCTTCCTGTCGCAGCAAACAGAGAAAAGAAATCTCTCGGGTTTAGGAACTTCAAACCTTCAGTGGACGACGTAGCGTGCTGCGATGACAGACTGATTATCCTCAATAATTAAACCCAGGTAGTGGGCGTGTCTTTAATCAAACCGTTCCAACGCCGATGCAGATACGCTTCTGTCCCCGGAGGCCCTCGGGACTCTGACAGGGTTGCTAATGAGTCGGCGCTCCAAATCTGTGACAACCGCACGCCGACTCCATCCCGGCCACGCAGGGATTAGTCACCGACGCCGGAGACTGCCTACCTTGTACTCGTAATCGTCTTCCTCCATGTTATAAAACTCCTCTCCTTCAGCCTCATCGTCGTCTTCTTCTCCATCTCCGCTCGTCTTAATGCAGAGAAGAAATGCAGGTTATCACAGGTAGACGACTTTACAAGCATCACCAAGCAATTAAAAGCGCCCTATCTATTCGTCACAAGACGCACAAAACATGCTTTCAGTCATCTGAGCCACACCATCACTACAATTGCAGGTTAATTCAGAGCGTTTATGCAAATTTATATTTCTGTTTATTATGTTTAAGTGGAAAGCCGTTATTTATGCAAAGTTATGTTGCGTTAATGCTGCGTTAGCTCCAGTTTCAGGGCTCCGTGAGGTGAGACAAGAGTTAGTTTGCGGTTGCAGGTTTAGTTGGACCCCTTCAAGGACATTTACCAGGCGCTGTCTCTGCCTCTTATGTCGTCCTTTATTTCCTTTGCCCTGGTTAAGAGGTTCACAGTCAGAGAGAGAGAAAGGAGAAAAAAGGTTCCTCATGCCTCAGGAGTTGCTGGTGATCACGGGGAAGGTGAGATAATGACGAGGGAAATAAGTAGTTAATGTTATCCAAAACTTCTGATAAAAAAAGTTAAAAACAAAACAAAAACACCGTTATGTTAAGATGATTAGGGATCCCTGAGTGTTATCAAATAGTCATCAGTGAAAGAGTCGCGGCAGCTTTACTTTCCCACGTTCCCTGTTCTTCTTCTTCGGTGCTGAACTCTTCTCCCCTGCTATGACAACAGGCTCCTTCACAGTTTCAGGGAAGCCTGAAACCGCCTGACACACAAGTTTACACTCTTAGCATGTTTTTATAAGACGTGGAGAAACCTGATGTTATGTAAACTTTAGAAGAACTTTATTTTTAACCTCACATTGAGGTTAAATTTAGAGGCAGAATTTGAGTTTCTGAAAATAAGATCATTCATTTAACTCTCCTCACCTCTTTCGTCGAAGTGCGATTAAAAGTGGAATTGACTGCAGTGAGGTTAATTTGGGGCGAAGCCCCTGGCTCGGCGTCTCCTTCGACCACCCCCTTCCCTCTGGTTCCCTTTAACTCGATGGCGTTGAACTCCGGCCTGCCGTTCAGCGGCGTCACGGCCCATAACGCGCTGTCCTCTGAAGTTTCATTGAACGGATCCTAAAAGACAGAAATTTAAAAGCCATGTGAGTCGACACGTGCATTCCTGAAGAACACAGCTGAGATACCAGAAAGTGCAGATTTAAAGTCGGGGTCACTGGTAAGGAAGAATTCAACCCATATTGGGACCATAAAAGTCACTCACGACTTTAAGTTGTCCGTTTATTTCAGCTTCTTCTGTGGTGTCGACTTCTGACAGCGACTGGCTGGTGAGGTCAAATTTCACTGAGCTCTGAGGAGGAAAAACAAGCAGTAAAAAAAACATTAAAACTGCCCCGAAAACTCAGTTTGATTGACAAGTTTTTCAGGTCTTTCGACTGAGCAGAAACATGCTTGCTGGTTGCACGTATGAGCGTACAGTGTAGTCAGAGATGACGTTGGAAGTGTGAGTTTCGGCACTTTTCTTGATGGTCTTGGCGCTGCTGAGCACGTGGAGCAGCTCCTCGATGCCGTCCTGCAGCAGCCTGTCAATCAGCGCCTTCAGCAACGGCAGCTGAACAACAACAGGAGAAAAAGAAAAGGTTCTTGAACATCCAGCTCGAAAACAGCTGCTCTGAAATGCTCGGCGAACATCTGGTGGGCGCTCACCCTGATGCCGTAAGCTTCAAACATCACTTCGATGTCCTAAAGTGAAGGAGAAATGTGTTTGGAGGGTAAATCGCAGGGAATAAGATCGTGTATCTCAGGGGAGGATTTCCGTTGTCGTGTTCGGTGTTTCAACCTTCATCTCCAGAGATTTCCCCGGCGCTCCAGCGTCGCCCTGCAGACACACGAGCGCAAATGAGACGACTTTATCAAGCGTTTCCATTCAAGGGGTTTCTTTTCAGGTTGAACTGTGTTCGCCACTACCTGCTCTCCCTTCAGGCCTCGTTCTCCTTTATCACCCTGCAGAAAGACAGAAAACCTCCTCAGCTTGTATCTCATTCCTACTTTTTCTTTCAAAACTTTGTTTTCCATGCCAATCCCACCTTACCTTCATTCCTGGAGACCCCTAAACACACAAAAAAGAACAGAGGAGCGAGACGTTTGAACATGCATCTGCAATGCATGACATGAAGCCTGAATGCTGCCAATAGCTCTCTGCGGAGAGCAGCACGACTCACGGCGGCACACAAATCAAAGCGCTCTCATCATCGTCGAACGATGACTCAGATCCCATGAGGGCGATATGTGGATTAAGCCATGCAGAAGCTGGAATGATGCGCCATTATCTGGCAGCTATAAATAAGCAGGATCGCGTTTGTTTTTGGGCGTCGAACTCACAGTCGCCCCTGGAGGTCCCATCGGAAGAGGAAACGCTTGTCGGATCTCGTCAATGGTGGCGCCCTGTGAGCGGACCCACGTGAAATTCAGTTCAATCGCGGCATCATTGAAGTCAAAGTGGACGCGTTTGATGTTGATCCGAATCATCACAAAGCAGAGATGCGCCAAAGCGATCATGATAAAGGGTTTAATCGTGAGCGCAACGTCTAATCCGCACTCTCTTGGATGAGGGGTGTGTTTTTACCTCGGGGGTGACAAGAACTTGCCGACCGGGCAATCCCGGGGCTCCCGGTTCCCCCTTGGCACCGTCTTGACCCTTCGAACAAACAAGGTGGAAGAATCTCGGTGACACGCCCACTTTTGTTCCACTGAAACTTTACGAGTAAGTATCGAAACCACTCACATTTCCACCTGTGTCTCCTTTCTCCCCCTGAGAATTAAAAAAAAATCTTAATACATGTTTAAAAAAACTTCTCCATGGACGTTTCAACGGACTGACCTTTTTCCCATCATCTCCTTTGTGTCCCTTTTCTCCCTGTGCAAAGAAAACGTGTCAAAAATGACAATTTTGTTTGAAAAAGCGATGAGATAATGCGGACATGAAGCTTCACTGCCATCCACACAGTGTGTAAATCAGAGCCAGATAATGATGCTGCTCACATCTTTTCCTGGCAGGCCTCTTTTCCCATCAATGCCAGGTCTGCCCTGCACAGAGCAGGAAAACAACAGTCTAATTATACACCCGAATATATTGTGATGCACTGGATCGGAAACGGGCTTCAGGTTTGCTTGTCGCAGAACAAACACGAAGGATGAAAGACGAGCAGCCGCGAGCGGCGCGATTCACACTCACAGGAGTCCCGGGTAAACCAGGCATGCCGGCGATCCCGATGCGGCCTTGGTCTCCTTTTTCTCCTCTCTGTCCGTGCACACACACACACACACACGCACACACACACATTTACGACTTCATTTTATCACTACCCACTGGGATCCAGGCACAGATGGTGCTGAAATAAAACCACTCGCGAAAAAAAATGGCCTTAATCTCACGATGATGTGCAAACAATTGGGGAGAAATGTTTTACTTTGCAGCAGGAAATGGGAATATTTCAGGTTATTATTATTGTATTTCAGAAATATTTTGTGAAACCTGAACTTATGAAGTTCAAAGTGAATCTAAATCTTGCAATAAAACCTATCTTTTAGTTTAGAAATGGAAAAAAACATGGGTGCACCCACCAAGCCAGACTCTCCTTTTTGGCCCTGGTCCCCCTGTTTAGGGAGGCATGCAAGTGTGATTGAACTGCCATTTAAAGCTGTATTCGATCATTATTATTAGAGTCATAAAAGAAAGACTTTGTGTCTGTATAACCTTCATTTCTGGTAAGCTGTCAAGTCCGGCTCTTCCTGAACCAACCTGCAAAAAAGAGCATATTTTATTCGTTTCATTTCATTTTATTTAAAACCAGAATCAGCAAGAAGAGCCGTCGCTTTAAGGACGCAACTGGACATGGATCGTACCGCAGGTGGTCCTGGTAGTCCTGGTTTTCCCTCTGGACCCTGAACAGAGACAAGACAACGGTTTCAGTTAATGAGTACATTGAATTTTCAGGATTCATTGTTGTTTCTAAGATGTTTTGTGGGACTCACTCTTGGTCCAGGTAAACCAGTTTCTCCCCGCAAACCAGGCTGACCAGGTTCTCCTGCCTCCCCCTGAGGAAACGGAGCAAAGACACCCAATTTAACACGAATCTTCACATAACTTAACATGAAGAATGCTCGAAGATCTTCAAACTACCTTTATCGTTCTGGTCAGGAGGTTGTTGTCTGCAATTAACTGTCAAAGGAACGGATGGGAAAATGATTTTCTTCATACAATTTCATATTCTGACAAACACGTCTGCTGTTGTCATAAATAATAACAAGCATTTGTTTACTTGTGTTCCTGGAGGTCCAGGCTTCCCCTTTGTGGTGAACACAAGAAGACGAGAACAGAGTTAAAATCTCAAAATCTCAAACGTCACACCGCGACACACAAACCAACACAATGGCGTTTACAAAACGGACCGAGTTAATTACTCTGCTTATCAAATGAGGGATCAGGAAGTGACAGGAAGACAGAAGAATGTGAGGACGTGATGGCGTAGCGGCGAGTGATCAGCAGGGGCCCAACCGGGCAGAACAATGCACACGATAATCATCGACTGGTAGGAGACGCGCTGCATGCCAACGTACCGGCTCGCCTTTGTCACCTTTCTTTCCTTCAACACCCTTCAAAAGAGTGAAGAGATGAAACGCTGTCGTTATTGACCATCATTTTAGGACAACAAATCCGCAACTGATTCTTTTCTGCCATCAGCATTAACATTAGCTTTAATGAACTCACATGCAGACCAGGGGTCCCAGTATCGCCCTTTGCTCCAGGGTCTCCTGGTCTTCCTGGTAAACCCAGTGGACCCTAAACAACAAGAAAAACAGATTCACAAAGAGACACAATGCCTTGATGAGTCTGTAGCACAACATCGACAAAGAAACCTGAACTTTTATAGCTGTTCTGAGCAAATGTGTCCACAAATGTTAATATGTGTTGTGTGATCACCACTGCCTATATGTTAAGCTTTCTATGGACTGGCTACAGGTTCAGGGTCGAACAGGAGAAATACCCTGATTCCTCTGTCACCAGGTTCTCCAGCTGATCCTTGTTCCCCCTGTAATGAACAAACAGCAGTTAAAAAAGAAAAGATGTTTGATATGATACATTTGATTGAAACATGGAAAAATTGTCACGGATCGATAAGGGTTTTGAAGCTTTGTGTGAAGAGTTTTACCTTGGACCCTTGTTCTCCTTTGCTCCCAAAAGCCCCCTAAACACACACACACACAGACACAAACACACATACACACACTCTGTGTTTACTGTCACCAGGAAGTTGGGTCAATAAGACGTCCCTGCCAACGTAGGCAGGGACGAGCAGCATGTTTGATAACAAAGAACAAGTTTGATAACTTTCCTTTTTTAACTTTTTTTCTTTGTTTTGACAAATTTGTCAGTTTAGCTACAGAGTTTTTAAAGGTTGATTTAACCTTCACGTTGCGCCGCACAAACATTCATCTTTTTCTGTAACAACCACACAGGATTTACTTACATCTTTACCTCTTAATCCTGGATTTCCAGGAGTTCCAGGTGAGCCGATACTCCCTTTGTCGCCTTTGAAGCCGTCCTGCCCCTGCACACAAAAACACCAGCTCAGACCCTAAATTAGAGTCTATTTCCCTTTTACTCTGAATATATCTGATGCTTTGCACTGTAGTTCACCTTCAAACAAAAAAAGAGATGCAACGTAACCTATCGGTGCGTTCAGCGGCAAAACAATGACGCCCTCCCTCTTACCTTTGGTCCTGGTTTTCCAGATAAGCCCACATTTCCCTACAGATGAAAAACATCACATGAGTGCATCAAGCAGCTTGTCTCCTGTTTCAGTATCAGAGGGTTAAAACGTGAAGCGACTCACTCGCTCGCCATTTTCCCCCTTTGGTCCCGGCTGGCCTGGAATCCCGAACCCGGGGCTGCCCTGCGCACACGCAAACACAAACCTTAAGAATATGATACGATTCAGTCCCACCACCTCATGATCACGCGTAATGTCACTTTTTAATAAGTATTGAAGATTTCACTTTTTCTCCTTTGCCGCCTTGCTCTCCCTTGATGCCTTGCGGGCCCGTCGCACCGACCGGTCCGACGTCACCCTGTCACACAAACATGAACACATCCTTCAACACAGGTTTGGTCAGAAGGTCGCACCCAAACTCGAGCTCAGTGCCTCTAAAAAAAGTTAATGAGGGAAAATCTTAATTGTGTTTGATAAGCGCAGCCAGAGGATCGAGTCCCCAGCAATTAATTAACAATGTTTCCATAGAAGGACACAGGAAGAGAGCCGCTCCCCTCCGGCTGACTGACTCAGGCACTCATTGGAGGTCGTGGCAAAAAAGCTCTTGGAGTAAAACTCTTCTCTTTCTCACCATGTTCATTCAATCTTCTTTGTTCATTTCATGTGTTACTGAGGAGAAAAAGGATGGTAAAAATGGTAGAAAACCATCAGCTTACCCTGGCACCTTTTTTCCCAATCGGCCCCAGAATCTGGGAAAAAAACAGACACTCAGAGTTGAGTTCAAACTGTTTTTATTCAAGAAGTTGAATCAGTGAGTTTTTCTTTTTTTTTACCCCTTTGGCCGGATCGCCAGGAGCTCCTCGCTGGCCCTCGTCTCCTTTTAACCCCATCGGGCCCGTCAGTCCCTGAACACATCGAGGTCAGCGTATCACTCACCGCTAATCCGACGCCAGTTCATCAGTTTTGCTCCTCGGAGAGGCCGAGGAGACGAGGGGGAGGCGGCCCCCTTGTGACGAACGCTGCGTTTGATGGACGAACTCTGAAGCTCTAAATTAAAACTCAGCCGAGCGCGAGAGAAACATCATCCGTTTGCTTTGACTCGCTGAGGTCTGACGCTCTGGCCCGGGATCCGATACAATCAATGACTCCCTCATTTGATCTGCCATCAATCAGAGCGTCTGTTTGGAGACTCTCCAGAAAAAATATCTGCTGTGTTTTTTGTTGGCAAAAAAGTGACAAATAAAGAGTCGTTAAAATGCACCAGTGAATGTGTTTGTGTTGCTTTCAGGACAGACAACAGTAGCAATACTCACTGTGGGTCCCTGTGGGCCGATTGGTCCCAACAGTCCTTGGTCTCCCTGATACAAGAGAGAAAAAGCACGTTTCTTTTAATTCCAGTGAGATTAACCTCAATCTCGGCTCAATCAAACCGACTCTTTTATGGTAGCAAATCGGCTGTAAAGCGAGTGTTTCCAGCCTAATGAAGTGTGAATGACTTGTCTGTGTAGGACGAACTCACTTTCTCCCCCTGCTCTCCTTTGAATCCCTTCTTCCCCTGCAGGTAAGAATAAATCACCGGCTGTGAATCCTTTCATCAGCGAGTCTCACAGCTTTAGTTAAACAGCTCTCATTCCGATCACATTAGGAGGGAATCGTATTACTTCATCTGCATCGGGCAGAAAAACCGAACAAGAAAATTCATTGTCGGGGTTTTAGAAAGTCGTGATGAGGTGCAAACCCGAAGCCCGATGATTCCCTGGACGCCCTGTTCTCCGCGCTCGCCCTTCAAAAGAAAACAAGATTAGAACTTAAAGAAAAAACTCCTCAAAGTCATTCAAAACTTCACGTTGGACATGGCTCTTTGTTACCTTTGGTCCGATTGGTCCCGTGAGGCCAAAGTTACCCTGCAAAACAAAAGTTCACACACTAATCTGTTTTTAATATTACAGTGCTGCACAGATAATCACAGCCTCAGTTCGGGAGTCTTTAATCACGCTTATGGCTTTGGTTTGGGTTTTTTCGCAGTGTGCAGCATTCTACCTTTTCTCCAGGCTCGCCACGAACACCTTGAATTCCAGGTATACCAATTCCCTCTTGA
>JASSRZ010000032.1:7838696-7872881 GCA_032164315.1 Malacoctenus gilli | reverse complement strand
GCTCGCCCTTCAAAAGAAAACAAGATTAGAACTTAAAGAAAAAACTCCTCAAAGTCATTCAAAACTTCACGTTGGACGTGGCTCTTTGTTACCTTTGGTCCGATTGGTCCCGTGAGGCCAAAGTTACCCTGCAAAACAAAAGTTCACACAATAATCTGTTTTTAATATTACAGTGCTGCACAGATAATCACAGCCTCAGTTCGGGAGTCTGTAATCACGCTTATGGCTTTGGTTTGGGTTTTTTTGCAGTGTGCAGCATTCTACCTTTTCTCCAGGCTCGCCACGAACACCTTGAATTCCAGGTATACCAATTCCCTCTTGACCCTGCACGAAAAAGTCAAATCAATAGCATCTGGAAACATGCAAAGTTTATGAGACCAAGTGCAAAATCTGTGATCATTTCATGACACCTTGTCTCCTTTCAGGCCCGGTAATCCCGGCACGCCGTCGATCCCGATGGGACCTGGCAAACCTGCGATACCCTAAAAAAAAACATGTTGAAATGAGTGAATTTAAAAATGTTGAAAATATCGCATTTGTTTGATTTAGTATTATGTAGCCTGGAGATACTCACATCTCGTCCTGTTTCTCCCTTGTCTCCTTTCTGACCTTGCTTCCCACGTAAACCCTTTCAAAATAAAGTGAGGAGAGATAATGAACAGAAAGGAAACGAATGAATTTAATACTTCAGGAACCAGTTGCAAAATGCAGAACACTTTGTGAGACAATTTCAAAATAAAAGCAACTTGATCCGAGAAACTCACTTTTTCTCCAGGTTCTCCAGAATCTCCCTGAAAAATATCACAGCAGGTCTTTTATTCCACTTCTTTAACACAATGTCATTTCATGTATACAAAAATGGTAAATAGCACATTAAACCATAAAAATCCCACCAGTCACATAAAAAAGAGCTTTCTACCTTGACTGTGTTTCCTGGTGGTCCTGGTGGTCCTGGCTGGCCAGGCAGGCCTGATGCTCCGTTAACCCCCGGGACACCAGGAGGTCCCTGCGGCCCCTGTGAATCACGTCCGTGTTGTCAGAAAGTTCAGTCGGAACTCAATTTGAAACGTCTTTTGCTGAACTCACCGAAGATCCCGGCTCGCCTTTCCGTCCCGGCACAAAGTTTGCATCGGTGCCAGCAATCACGTATCCCGGTTCTCCCTGGAGGCAGTAAACAAACACACAATGAGACACAACAAACAAACATCATCATGTGATCCTGTTAAAATAGAAGGCGAGTTAAGACAGAGGCGTGACACTCACTCTCTCTCCCCTCTGTCCTTTCGGACCAGCGATTCCTGGAAGACCCTGATATGGACCAAGAAATGGTGATTTTGTATCAGATGAATGCATGAGGAACAATTATTCCCTCAAATGAATGCATGAAGCACTAAAAAGATGAGTCGTGCTCCCTCATGATTATTGGTGGAAGAGAATCGACAGTTAGCTCTCACCATGTCACCTTGAAGCCCCGGTGGGCCCTGAAACAAAAGAGACAACAAATAAATAAACATTAATTTATAACTAAATCCAGTCTGGCCGAGCATTGGCTGTTTCCCGATTCAGTCACCCGTTGGCCGGCAGAACCCGGGGGTCCAGTTCTTCCTGGTCGCCCTGGCAACCCAGGAACACCATCTGTTCCAGGGGACCCCTGACAAATAAAAGCAAAATGGTCAGTCCATGAGATAAAATCGCAAACGTACATCGCACGAGTGGCACATTGAATACTGAGCGAAAACCAACAATGAAACTAGATAAAAATTCACTGTCACGACACCGTGAGTTTGCATGAGGCGGCCGCCCACCAAAATAAAAGCATGCCAAACACAGGCGTTAGTTCAACTATTTCTGACAGAAACGTCTTATTGTGACGGTGCGTCATCTCACCTTCTCTCCCGGCTCTCCTTTGGAAGATGTGAAGGGATCAAACTGTCCTGGACTTTGTCTGAATCTCTGCATGAATCATAAACACAACTCATAGTTACATATGAAACTCCTCGTGGGAGAATGCGTCATTGGATTTTGGTGCTGGGATGCGATGAACGAAACCTACCAGGCCTCCGAGACCGAATCCGTCTCCCTTGAAGAAAAGAGATGAAACACAACAGGTCAATAAAACAGCGTTTTTCAAGATCCAAAGAGTGTAATTTCTCTTGTATTGATGAGCTCACCCTTTCTCCTTTTTGTCCCTGCAAAAAAAGATGATAATCTTTAGAAATTTGTGCATTTTAAACTTGAATTCAGTGTCTTGCAGAGTGTGGGGGGCTTGCCTTCACACACTGGGAAGAACAGGGACCCTGAGGTTTGAGCAGCTCCTCCGGGTCCTCGGTCGGAGTGTCCAACTGAGCATCCTGAGGAAAAACCAGACAACGAAAAGGAGCTTCAAGCCATCAGCAACTGGAGCAAAGAGCAGAAAACAGCACGCTGTACTCGTCTCACCTCATCGTTGAGTTTGTACTCAGAGAAAAGCTCCTCACTGCAGATGCTCTGGATGAAGTCTCTCTCCACGGAGGGAAAGTCCTCAAAGGTCGGTGAGTAGAAAATGTTCTTGTAAGTGGTGGGAGCTGCGATTTTGCTCAGCTCCTCTAAGTCAGCGTTGGAAACTCCCACTGCCAGGACACTGACCCCTGGAGGAAGACACCGGACAGGAGCGTCAACATCCGGCCAAAGCCTCTGAATCTTCTGACTGCCGGCGGTTTCACAGGACTGACCCAAAGCGCGAGCGACTCTGGAGGGCGGCACCACGTTGTCCTGCGCTCGGCCGTCCGTGATCAGCACCAGGACGTGGGCCACGTCGGGCCGCATCCCCAGAGACTCCTGGAAGAGTTCCTGCAGAACGTAGCTGATGCCTTTTCCTGGTTTGAAAAAAAAAGGTTTGGAAAAAAACAGAAATCAGCTCCGTTCGGGAGACCCACCAACTGTGACTTCGTGCCGCTCACCTGTTTTGGTGTTGCCGCCGACGTAGCGCAGCGCCCTCAGAGCTCTGAGCACCGAGTTCCTGTCCTTGAAGTCGTTCAAGCGGAACTCAATGCGAGGTTCGTCGCTGTAATGAACCACGGCTATCTGAAAGAGAGAAAATACATCAGCAAATTAGACTTTTCTCAACTTTACTCCTGAAAATCCTGAAAACACATTCTGTTGCAAATTTGTTTTGTGTGAAGAAGTTAAAAACAAGACACCGCAACCTGTTTCTGGCAGTTTTGTGTTTGAAAAGACGTCAGTATGCTGATGGTCGAAGCCAGGTGATGGATACGAATAAAGTTTTGTATTGAGCGACCAACCTGAGTGCCCTGTGGACCCATGACGGGGAAGTAAGTGGCCACTCGGAAGATGAAATCCTTCATCTTCATGAAGTTGTTGGCGCCGATGCTCGAAGACTCGTCCACCAAGAACACAATGTCTGCTCTTTCTCGACCACACACTGCAAAAAACAAACGATGCAAGAGTCACGTTCATGAATTCATTCACTCGTTCATTAATGAACCCTTTTGGATTCGAGCATTTTTCCAGTTTTACCTGCTTTTGCTGATGCTGTGGCCTCGGTGTTTTGTGGCGTCACAGCTGCTTCCTCTCTGGCCTCAGCGGCACTCGTCTGCCCAGCAGGCTTCTTGGCGGTGACGGATTTAGTCGGGGGCATTTCAATGGGCTGCCAGGTGGTCCTGGAGGCCGACTGGGCAAGGGTGGTGTTGATGATGGAGGCGGTCCGGGAGGCGGTGGTGATTTTTGGGGAGAGCGGGGCCACGGTGGCTGGCACGGCCTGGACCTTTACCACCGGAGGACTGGGTCCCACTGCGATGCACCAAGAAGCACGTTCAGTCATTTTTTTGGGCTTTTTGAACACCACAGATCGAATGATTGATTTCTGACCAAACCTTTGAGCTAAAGCTTACATATTCTCTGGTACACTGTGCTTATGGGTCCCTCCACTTCCCCATACAAAGGTCTGATGGTGAAAATGTATGTTCTGCCATACAGAAGGTCTCCAAGCTTATAAGAGGAGAAGGTGGGGCCCAGGATCTCTGTTTTGGTTTCCAACACTGAAAAAACACACAAGCAGAGCAAACAAGGGGAAAGCTGCTAAATCCAACCAAGGATTACGGTTGTTTGAAGCTTGTTCTTAAGAAAATAAAGAAAAATGCTGAAGCAGACACCAGTCACCAAAGAGAATATCCTCAGGTGAGCTGCTCACTGACCAGAGATATGCCTCCAGGACAGAAGGTATCCTGACACGCCTGCCACACGTGTCCAGTTCAGGACGGTGCTGCTGTCCGTCGTATTGAGAGCGGCGAAGCCCTCCACTTTAGGAAGATCCACTGAAACACACACACAGACGCACATTTATTCCAAATTACACGAAGGCGAATCTCTTCCTGACACATCCGACCGAGAGGACGTCTGATGTCGTTCTCCCACGTCACGAACAGACGGGACTCACGGGTTCGCGCCGTGACCAGGACGGCGCTCCCCTCCCTGCTGCCCACCACGGACGACACCTGGATCTTATAGGCTGAGCTCTCGCGCAGGTTGCGGATGGTGAAGGTGGAGGAGGAGGCGGGAACCACGCGGGACTTCTCTTCACCCCCTGTCGGGGAGAGAGATTAAATCCAGCAGGTAGCGATCATCGGGGAGCGAAAAACAGCATTAACATGCAGTAATATATGCGAGTACAAAACTCTCCCGTAATGAGCCCGCAGGAGTCCAGGTTATAACTCGCTAAAGGATGAAAATAATTTCCTCTCTTGCAAAATGACTGTGAGGAAACCTTTAAAATTGGAAGTGGAGAAAAGGAACTTTTAAAGTGCAGAAAAGTGAATTTGCAGACATTGTTTTAGCAGCAGTCTGTGGTTATAAACTACTGACATCCTTCAGCTGTAATTGACACAATTAAGAAATTAGACACTAAATCTAGACCCCAATTTTTCTTTATCTGTGCACTTGCATGAATTAACCCCTAAACAATGAGTTTAGTGATCGAGGGTTTGATTCCTACCCAGAAATGGGATCCAAGAGATTTTGAACCCAGTTGCTCCTGGCGTCTTTTTCCATGAGAGTGTGAAGGAATTGACTCCGATGTCCACCACCTTTACGTCCCTCACCGCCTGGACGGGCTCCGAGTCCGAGACGGAAGCTGACAAATGACATCAGGCCAACAAGTTGTCAAACATCATCTTTATCTTCAGCAAAACACAACAAAACCCGACATGTTTCTGTGACTATCTCATCATGATGCACTGAAACTGATCCATGAATATCCAGAAAACTCCGATTTGACTGAACCGCTGTGTCTTTATTCCCACGCAGCGTAATGAACTTGGCGGCTGGAGCTCGGAGTAGCACACTGACAGTGACAGTGATAAAATGATAGCAGGCCTGCTGACTTGCAGCCAGTGACACAGACTGCAAGTGACAGCGACAGGATCCGTGGTTAAAACGGGAAGAACAAAAGTACCGGACTTGTCAGTCAAGCAGGGAGGCCGGGAGGCGGCGGTGCCAGAGGACCCGGAGGACGCTGCCGTCCCTTCCCCTTTGATTATCATGTGCACACAGCTGCACACCGTACTTTGAACTCAAAGACGAACTGTGAAAAATTAGAATAAACTCAGCTCTCGCTTCTGTTCTGTACCTGTGATCTGAGATAAGGAGATTTCTGGTCCCTCCGAGTTGCCATAGACTGCACGTATTGTGATTGTGTACACAGACTGTGGGTTCAGGTTGGCGATGCGGTGGGAGAGGACGCTGCGATCCAGGTAGTGTGACTGAGGTTTTCCATCATCTGCAACCACGCAAATATACATGAATAAAGCCCCATAAATTTATAGTTTTGACAATCAGATTTAGCATTAAGAACCATGTTATACTCTAAAACTGAAGCTGGGCTAAACACGTCACCTGAGCTCCATGAAAGTTTGTACTCCGTGGCTCCAACTATAGCACTCCACTCCAAGTCTATGGAGGTGCTTGTGTAGGTTGTCACCTTGAAGTTGGACACGTAACCCAGAGGAGCTGAAAAAAGCAGTGGAAAATTTTATTATAGAGTTGGAAAAAAAAACACTACTGATTTTTGTAGCAGCATTCGTTGCCAGATTCCTGAAGGTTCTTACACGTCCTGAAGGTCGCAGCGATCCCGGGTCCCACCAGGGATCCAAACAGCACGTAGAGCGTCAGGACGTACTCTGTGTCGTGGGCGACGTTCTTCAGGTGGTACTCGGTGGTGCTGCCGTTCAGAGCCAACTGTCTGGGACGATCCCGGCCGAGAAACTCTGGCACAGACGACACAAAGAAACAGTCACTCTGTGATTCAATTTGTCCGTCCCTCCCTCGGGTCTCCATCGCATTTTTTTGTTTTGTTTTTTTCTTACCTGGGGTGGGGCCCCATGCCAGCCTGTACCCCGTGGCCCCGGGGACGCTGTTCCAGGAGACGACAGCGGCGCTGGTGCTCACACCGGAGACCTTGAGAATTTGCACTGCGCTGCTTTCCACTGAAGGAGAGAGAAACACGTCCAATGTGCCGTTCCGGTCTTTCTGACATCAGTGATTCGGTTCTGCATTCGTGCCCTTTGCCCTCACGTGTCTTGACTTTGCGGGTGGTGACGGGCCCCTCGATGTCTCCGAAGATGGGGTTGATGGTGACGGCGTACTCGGAGCCGGGGTGGAGGCCCTGCACCATGTAGAAGTTGAAGGTGTCCCCGAGGTTTATGTTCTCGATGTGTCCGTCTGCAGGTCGAAGACAGAAAAGGAGAAGAAAACGTATCTTTTTTTGTCAAATAAAGAGATTTTTTTCAGTAATAAAGTACTTTACAAGAGTACCTGGAGCCGACCACGTCAGCCGGTATCCCGTTGCACCCTTGACTGACACCCATCTGGCTTGGAAGGTGTCCGTGGTGGCGTTCTGGACCAGAAACTGCTTCACTGGTATCAGCTTTACTGTTAAGCACAAACACGCACATACATGCAAAACCATTCATTTGATTCCCCAGTTATGCACAAATTACACTTCAAGAGTAAGCTCATAAAATCCGTTTTTTATGTGCTAGAATGTTCTTAGAATTAATACAATGCATACAAGGAAAAACACTGAATCAATTTCAGCAATTTCAAAGTAAAAGCCTGCAGCCATATCCTGTTAAAATTACCATGAAAAACAGATAAAATAATAATTGTCTTGAACAACATCGCCCTGCTGTGGACATATTGCAGCACTACACTCTTAGATTGACTGTCCTACAAGCTTTTGTGAATAAACAATAAAGTTTTCCGCTTTAGATGATTTAGTGTAATTGCGAGATTTGACGTACACGTCTTGCCCACGATGGAGACGGGCGTGCTTGGTCCTTCGGGGAAAATGGCGTAAATACTAATGGTGTACTTCTTATCCTCCTCCAGACTGTCAATCACATGGGAGGAGGTCTCCCCAGGAAGCAGCTGCTCGTACGTTAATCCTGGTCTGTTGGCTGCGGAGGAACCACAAATGCAGAGGAATCAATACTCCCGGACAGTAATCCTCCCAGTCAGACGGCGGAAGAGCTGATCCTCGCTCGGATTCGGAGACGTTGGCGTACATCTCGGGATGAAAATCTTGAACCCGTTGAGTTTCCCGACTGGAGGTGTCCAGCCGAGGCGCAGCGAAAACAGACCGTCCTCAATGACGCGGAAGTTTGACACCTGAGGCAACGCAGCTGAGAGAAAGAGAGGTTTGATGGAAGATGTATATGGATGCAACTTTCCAATAGTTTTCTGAGATGTGTGTGAAGCACTCACTGGTTTCCACGGTGATGGTCGCAGAGTCTCCAATGAGGCTCGGGTAGATGGCGTACACAGTGAGGGAATACTCTGTTTTGGGACTGAGCTCGGTCACCAGGGCCGTGTTCACGTCTGCCTTCAGGTCCGTCTGTGGCGACGTGAAGGACAAGAGACGAGCGAGAGAAGTCAGATGATCGATCGGGGGGGGATTTCTGTGGCCCTCACACCCTCAAAAGCCCCTGATGTATCACACTGTAAATCATCATTAGTCATGTTTACACCTTGGGGCAGCAGCAGCAGCTCCGTTGATCAAGCTTAAACTCCTAAAGTTGGAAGTCTGACACATCACTTTGCTTTATGTTTTCACGCCAAGTTGCAGATTCTGGGTTGAATGATTGTGTTGGATTACCAACCTTCCTGGTCATTTGAAGCTCCCTGAGATTGCTTAAGGAATAACAAACCTTTCATTCTTTCTTCCTTTCAGCTACTTTCACATTAGTTTGCACGCTGCGCTTCAATCGATGGATTTCTTTCCCTGTGCATCCTTCTAACAGTGATACCAAGAAAAAACACGGCTAAACAAAGCAGCAGACCTCCTGCTGAGTCCATTACTCTGAAGTGTTACGGCCACAAAATTGCACAAACATCTCTGGATGCAGGATAAGGTGACTGGCTGCACACCGGCCACAGCGACAACCCGCTGTTGTGAATTTGCGGCGAGAAACTGTGTAACATAATGAACACGCAGAGACAAAACGTATATTCCGGACACGGAGCTCAAACTGGGGTGATTTCTGTTGCTTCGGATAATTTCAGGTTTCACACTGAGCCGAGATGATTCTATTAAACACGCTGGATGTTTTTCTCCCCTTTGAGCTACGAGACGATTCACCAGCGGCAAGAATTTATGACGTCCAACTTATAAAACCACTTACAAGGTCTAAATCGTAGCTCCAGCCAAACCTACAGGCTGCAGCAGGATAAACAGCTCTATTCACATCCAGGACGGTGTCCACGTAAAAGGACCGAGGAGTCCCTCACCTGCCTCTGCTGCAGGGACAGGAGGTGTCCCTGGGGGCTGAGAGGGGTCACCAGGAGGCGATAACCGGTGACGTCCCCCGTGGCCTGGCTCCACGTCAGTCGGAGGGAGCTGTAGGCCAGCTCGCTGACCTGCAGGTCTCTGGGACCCACCACACGCTCCTCAACTGCGTTTCAAGGAAATGAATAAAGCAGAAGGAGGGTGCGGAGAGGTGGGGGGGGGTGGGTGGGTGGGGGGGGTTAGAAAAGATGTCCCAATATGCAAATTAGAGTTAAAACATAATTTGTCTGAAAGATGAATGATGTCGGTGAGAAAGCTGCAGGGCAGGGAGAAATAAAATGAAAGTATTATCGAACTTCATTATTAATTTTGAGGGGCTTAGGTGGAATGGAGCTCATAAATATGAATATGCAAAGACCTGTCAGAGTAAAAGCAGCTTTTCAAAGAAATTTGGGCTTCATTTTTTGGGGGGAGGAAGGATAAGAGAAACCCACTGGGCTGGATGGTCTTCACAGGACGCGGTGGCTCGGAGGCAGTGAAGCAGAGCCTCCGGGACAGTTTGGGGAGGACGGTGTTCAGGAGAAAGAAGTCGGGGCCCGACAGGAGGTGCTCCTCGAAGGGCTGGGAAACGATCTGCCTCAGCTCCAACTCGTCGGCTCCTCTCACACCTGCTCACAAGACAAAGAAAAACAATGAGGGCCAGTGAAATGTCTACAATCCTCCGAAGAACTAAATGCAGATTTGGCCTGCAAGCGTGAAGATTAACACAGATTTCGTGTTGCCTTTTTCTCTCTATATGCACCCTAAATACCAGCAGGGGGAGCTGTTGCACTGAGAGAGTTTCAACACCTTCAAGTTTACAGGAAAGTGGTGAGGCTGAACACTTTTCAGGAGGAGGAGGAGGAGAAGGAGGAGGAGAAGGAGGAGGAGGAGGAGAAGGAGAAGGAGAAGGAGAAAGAGAAGGAGAAGGAGAAGGAGAAGGAGAAGAAGAAGGAGAAGAAGAAGGAGAAGAAGAAGAAATTGGTAATTGGTAATTAAAAGTCCAATTATTTCATACTAATCCATACAAACGTTATAATCAATGTTGATATTTATTCTCTTCCTTCTTTTTTCTCAATGTGCTTCTGTCTTTATCCATATTTTATGGACCACTTCGGCTCACTCCCCGGATCGCTTCCTCTAGCAGGATCTACCAGGTTATTGGTTTTGCACGAGTGGACAAGGCGCGTGCGGCGCTGCTCTTCCCCCCCGTGATGAACGAGAGGAGGCGGCCTCGGTGTCAGAGGTGCAAATGGGGCACGCGGAATCGCCTAATGAAAAATGGCTGCGATTAGCGCACCATCGGCTAATGAGCAGTAATTATTGCACCCGCCGCCGCTGGCTCGGAGGAGTAAGTTGCTGGTTTGTGTGTGTGTGTGTGTGTGCTTGTGTGTGGAACAACAACAAAAAAAGCAGCGAGAGAGCTGATGCAACAGATTCACAAAGTGCACCTTTACACAGAGATGCTGGATTAAGCACTTCATTCTCGTTATGTTCACTCATACATAGACATGTGCTTGCATGGGAGCACACACATACGCGTGAACAAGACTCACTCACACACACACACACCCACACACGCACACACGCACACATACAAAATACCCACATGGAATCCAATGAATTCAAATGTACAGGACATGAATTTCTAACCGCAAACACTGCAGATAAGCCGGCAGCAGCTCGGATACGATCTGACGGGCCGCTGCAGTGGGGATGTTGCAGGAATTCACAATACAAACTTCCACACTCACCTACTGCAAAGAGAGAAATCCCATTGTCAGCCACTGCCGCGACCGCGGCGTCGACCGGGTCGTCCGCCGGGCCGTTGGTGATCAAAACGGCGATCTGCACGAGGGGGAAAACACGAGAGTTAGACGTCTCGGTGCGAGAGGTCCAGCTTCCGAGGTCTGCGGTGGCGTTCCGGAGCGCGTGCAGCCGATAACATCCATACTAATTCGGCTGTTCCGCTTGTTTTGTTTCCACATCACTGGAGGTTAAACTCTCCCCTTCAAACAATATTTGTTTGGGTTAAAAGAGAATCTATACACGCTGTAATATCAGTGTGAAAACCTCCGCGGGCCTTTGACATGGTGCGGTTCATAATTGAATACATAATTAAATTAATCAAACCCAAAGACAAAGTGGAATTCAAGGATGCTGGCTCGCGAGCGAGAGTGATAATTTGCCCATTAAGGAAAATGTATTCAGTTCATTCAAAGTTCATCCCTCAGTCAATGAAGAAGGGAGCTAAAAAGCATCAGTATGAGAGCGCGGCAGCTCCTTTGCATGTGCTCGGGCTGTACAATTCAATATATCAGCCTAATCCTCAATTCTCTGCCTTCCCACATCAAGTGCGCTGCTGCGAGATGATTCACGCGTGCGCTGAGAGATAGAGAGGCGATCAGAATGCTAACCAGCTGTGCTACACTGAGACTACACGGAAAGTATCAGGAAAAATGAAGCAGACAGAAAAGGGGAAAGATGGTGCGAGGCAATGCATTGGGGCGTTTGATAACGCTCGTCTGAGGCGAGTTTCGCTCGGTTGCCGGGGACCGCGCTGGGTTTGGACACAGACGGATACACAAACTTTAATGTTTGATGTGATTTTTATATCACAAACTAATCTAATCCTGAAGACCGACTACCCAAGGATGACCATCAGCTTTACTTGAGAGACACTGAGAAACATTCAACTAACTAAGTCGACGACATCTGTTCGTGGAAAGTATTCATGCTTCTTGTTGAAAGAAGAAAACTCGCTGTCAATATTTTGAATTTTCAGCATGTAAAAAGGCCTTTTAATGAGATGGTGCAACACTTGCAGGCCAGTTTGCTTTGTTTGTTTCCACCAGATTGTCCCAGGGAGAGGAAAACCCAGACTCCTGACTAGTCGTTTCCTTCCTCACAGAGCCAGAACAAATACAGCGCGCATGTCTTTGCAGCCTGAGCTGTAATCTCAACCTGATCTTGTCCCAGCTGCTCGCTCGCCAGCATCTCCTCCAACCTCAGTGAAGAACTCGCGATAAGAACCGCTGAATATTAAAAAAAGCCATATTTCAGACTAAGGGACTTTCTCTGCGTTGTCGCGTTTTACCTTTGGGGCGAGATCTCGAGTGATGGCCGGGCTGAAAACAGTGTCCACCAGAAACTGGAGGGCATCGCCGGTCCTCCTGGATCCGCCCTCGTAGGGCAGATCGCGGACGGCTCTCAGCACCTCCTCCAGCGAACTGTAATCTGTCAGAGCGATCCGCATCCTGCGGGGGAAGAAATACGAAGGGTTGTGTGCTGAAGTGAAGTGAAATGAGCTCAGAAAAAAACACACTTGAACAGTCAGTTTCCTGCACCCAAAAAGTTCATAGTGCCACGCGAGTGCTTGAATCACAAAAAGGCGTTTTATTTTTAGCATTGTTGAGTCACCAGGTTTGGAGTCGTGCTCTGGTTCTACCTGGGAAAGTCCCCAAAGACGGTGACGCCGTAGCGGACCCCCTCATCCCCCACAACGTTGTCCTGAAAGGAGGAGATGATGGCTGAGATGAAGTCTTTGACTTGGGAAAAGCTGGTCTGACCCACACTCCATGACTCATCCACCAGAAACACTATGTCTGCCTGCACCACTGTGCTGCACGCTGCAGGGAGAAGAACGGGGCCGTTAGTGTGCAGGTTGATGCAAAGCAGCCTTGTTTCCTGCTTCCTCACCCTTTTCATTTCACATACATATTAAAAATATGTTTCTCTCTGATGTCTGTACAGCACTTTCAAACAGCATCCCCTCGGCGACCACCAGATAGCAGTCTTGTTCCATCCTGTTTGGGCGTTTTCCTTACATTTTTTTGGTCTGTCATGCAGCCAGAATGCTGCACAAATCCCCATGAATTTTTAATGAGACACAAGTGAGCCAAAGAGACTATCAATATTCCGGGCACTCCAGCAATAAAACTTTAGCACAGCTATGAGAAATGCTTAGAATAATAAGGTAAACACACCCAAAAATCAGGGTCAGTCCCCTCGCCCGAGCAAACAAATGCATTTAACATAAGGATCCGACGGGTTCGGGGGGGAGGAGGGGGGGTTGCGATGCGTTGGGACGCGCGTCGAAACATCCCGGATACACGCACGCACACACCTGCAATCTGCTGCGTCTGCAAACGCCCTCGCGAGTCGATACGGCGGCGTTGCATATGCAATAAACCAGAGCGAAGACAGCATTGATTAGGCCAGTGAATAAGCGATCGGCAGCGCTGATTGTTCTGTAAGTGATAAGTGATTCTCGGCTGTCCTCTATTTCATTACGCCGCTCGCTCCCCTCTATTATCCCGCCCTTCTTCCTTTTGGCCGCCGTCCCAGGACTCACTGGGGGTGACATATGTCTCCAGGCCGCGGCGACACCAACATTATGCCCCACCCCCCCTCTCACACACCTACGCGTCACCGGCCTTGGATCAAACGGTTTCTATGAAGCAGAATTTTCCCTCTGTGGCGTTGAGGAGAAAGTAGCGTTAACCTCAGAAGAAGTGGGGAGTTAAAACCAGCGATGCAGCTGCAGAAGACACAGAAACGTTCATCCCTCTCATCCTGGGTAGAGACTCATATTCTAGCCAGCCAGCCAGCCATCCTTGCATACACATGTGGTTTCCCCATTTATTGGGATATATTTCATACTTGGCAGATTTCTGTAAAAGCATATAAAACACAGTGGAGACCCTGAGCAAGGAAGCAGCTGGAGGCTGCTGTCTGTCAGATAGACACCGGCGAGGCTGGAAAACAAGATCAATTATCCACAAGTTTGTCTGTCTGGGCCGGCAGGCGGGAACGACATGACCGGGATAAGGACACGGCGCACGCTGAGGGATTAGGAAAGGCTTTTCTTGAAGGTTATCTATGCTGATATCTCAAAGGTTGCATACTCCTCTGAGTTGGACCACCATTGATCCGCACATTAGATGTAGCTCAGTGGCTTCGGCATATGCTGCAGTAAATTCTGCCAGGAGAGAAAAAACGCCGGTGGGACGATGCACTGCTGCAATCAGCTCTGACGAGATCAATGGGAAGAAAGAGAGGTGTCCACCATCAAGGTGCGCGTGAGAAAACTCAGAGGAGGCCGTTTGCGTCAGGCGCCATCAACGTACAAACAAATGGGCAGAAAAGCTTCTTTTAAGACGCTACAGGAAAGCAAAGGAAACCACAGGAAGTAAAATATGAACTCAAACAAATGACGAATCAGAATCATCTTTTGGAGATCTGTTCTGTCATTATTGTCGAAAGTTGCGCCATTACTTTTGAGTGATGTTTCGTGCTCCAACAGTGTTTGACTCTAATGTGTCGAGTCCTAATCTGCGAAGGTATCATTTAAATTTCATGTAAAGACCAGTTATTCTCACCATAATAGCAAAGCGATTTGGACAATGATGGTCCTGCGTCTGGAATGATAACTCGTGGTGACATATAATTTGTGAGACAGCTCAATAATTACACAGGAGCTACATTTTTGGCAGTAGGTCAGGACCCTGCACAGACACATCAGAGAACTCACTTCACTTCTCTCGCTACTCTTCGTCACAACATTGAAGAAACGATCAAGTTTGTTGAGTTTGTCCAACTATTTCTTTGAACATCATGTTTATGCACGTTGACCTAGTTGAAAGGATGTTTTCCTTGGCCTATTTGTCTTCCTCAGAAAGTGGGAAAGTGAACTAAATATATGCGATGGATCTGAAGTAAACCTAAGCGCAAGCAGTACGAAACAAAATGTTTGATCACTTGCAGTGGAGCCATTTTTTTACAGTCTCAGGTGGGCTTGTTTGGAGACGAGCAGGTGGTGCAAAGAGGTTTATTTTTGCAAAGTTTCTTGAAAAAAATCACACCTGCAACCAAAGATTTACAGGCGAGGGACGACAGCAAACATGGAGGCTGAAACACGCTGACCTTATGCAAGGAAGCGACCCGGCGCCGCAGACTTAGCTGACGACGCTCACTGGTAATATAAAAATATTGATTAATGAGGCTTGAAGTAGATTCTCAATTAACAGCAGGCTCCTTCTTGTGTGTAATATGAAACACTAAGCCCCGAGGGCCGCTGCGGACGGCTATACGATGCGATGGCATGTGAACCAACACTCAATATCACGCCGTCAATAATATACAATCGCAACACCTGCGACGGAGCTGCAGTTTTAAAATGTATTCCAGCGGCTATTTTTATCCCCTTAATAATTCTGCCTGACAACTTTGCCAATCACAGGCTGCCAATCACAACCCAGGTGGAAGAAATCTAACTTTTGATTGGCTGATTGACCTTTGGGTGACATCCAGTAGTGCCTGAGGTGCAGGTTTCTGTATCCAGGGCATTAGGGGGGGGGGGGGGTTCCTTTGACAGAGAACTGCACTGTTACATGAGGCCGGCAGATGTTGGAGGCTCCCCGACGAGACGGAGTCTGAGGAGGGAGCGCGGCGGTGCTGCTGTCTGCTCCGTGTCTCAATCCAGGTGAGGGGACGCGCTGACAGACTGCAATCGCCGAACATCTGCCCCCTTTCTTTCCGACCGAGCCTCGAACTGATCATCCAACATGTGGTTTTGACTGGAACTTATGTAATTCGTCATCCTGCCACACCAAAATTTCATGAATCCGAAAGGAATGGCGCAAAAAAGAAGGGAAAAATGACGAAACGTCAATCACGTCCGACTGAGTTAGAAAGAACACCAAAAGGTTGGTTTGCACACTCACCTTCAGCTTGTGCTGTGACACTCTGGTGGGAGAGAGAAAGGGACAGCAGAAAAATCCACACGGAAGAGCGGCCCATACTCTTCCTCTCCACCTCTTCCTCCTTCAGTCGCCGGCGTCCCCCTCCCCGATTCTTCACTTCCACTTCCTAAAATCCACTCCACAATCATCAATTGCAGCTCCCTTTTTAAAGGTCTTATCTGAAAATAATTGGGCACAAAGAGAGAGAAAAAAATGTAATTACAGACCCTGGAAGATAAAACGTCCCCTACTTTTAATTTGTACAACACGTGTTTAGCTCTCTGATGAGGTCGAGCTCTGCAAAAGCTTCTTTTCTTTCGACAACGTTCTCAAGTTTTGATTCACGGCGTCGCGTGATCGTTTCGACACCTTTAAGTGAACCCCACACACTCTCCTGCATCCCCAGCTTGGGAGTTGTTGCCCTAATTAGATCAGTCCAGCTCGGTTAGCGCAATATCGTCCATGACTGTGATCTGTGTACTTGCAGGCAGGAGCTCCCCCCTCCCATAAAGAGTTTTATAACAGCCTCCACTGATGCCAATTAAATCAAAGCATCAAAGGGTTTTAAACTGTCCAATAAATGCAACCTGATTTACAGCGATAACTGGGGAGTTTAAAACAAAGGTGAGCATTAGATATAAACAGTCCGCTGTGTTCCTACAAACTCACCCTGCAGGAAACTGCGGCGTTGAAGTAGTTTAAAGGGGGCTGAATAGAAAAATTAAAGCCGCACGAACCTCATGAAGGTTAATTGCAAAAAAACCCAAAGTGTCAACTGTGATGTAATAAAATCCAAGCGATATTTCTGGGTTTCATTAAAAGCAGAAGAAAGCTCTTCCTCCGGTTGGGCTGGAGGGGTGTGTTGTTGTCTGCGCTTTGATTGACAGGCGCTGGCAGCCTGCCGGTGTGCCAGCGTTGTATGCGAGGAACGGGAGACAAAGTAAATAAACTTGCGCCGTGGCTACGAGGCAGACGGCGCGCTGGAGAATCAACATTATGAAACTAAGCTGCGGATGCGTGGAAGGCGCGAGACGATGGCAGGCGGGATTTCGCGGGAATGACAGCAGGGCAGGTTGATTTCCTGACACACAGATGAACCTCGGCGGCGAAGGCAACTGCAATCTTCCTCCGCAATCTAAATTGAGGGGTAGTCGCAGCAGTCAAACGGGAGGTTTACAGTAAATTCTCGGGGTATAGAAAATCATCCTACTTTTTTTCTGTCTTGACGGAGGAAACTGCAGGTTAACATGAAAGAGTTCAGCCTGGAGGCTACAACTTTTAACATGACATAACACACTGATAGTGGGGGAACTTCTGTCCCAATTGGATGCTGGCTTCTTTACGGCACCACGAGAACTTACAGAGATGTTTATCTGAACATCAGATCATAAAAAGTGTCTGGTTTTTCTCACATTTCTGCAGCTCAGATGTTCCGCAAGCTCTTAAAACTAAATCTGTGGGAAATGGTCTAAAAACACTATTTACCACAAAGAATTTCAACACTACATACGTAAGAAACCACTAAACAGGCATATTGTGGCCTAAATCAGCACTTTGCATGCCAGCAGAAAAGTTATACATCATCTAATTGACTGATTTCGCAACATGTTCAAAGCATTAAAGAGATGTAGGGAAATAGCTCATGCAGTTATGTTTAATGTGGGGTTGTTATTCCCCACATGCCCGAGCATGGCATGCGTATGTGCGCGTCTGAGCGCGTGCGTTGTATACGAGCGTGTGCGAGTTCATGAGCACATCAAAGAGCGATCTGCCTTCACTCAGCCACCATACAGGCCATTAAAACGCAACTACTTTCTTGTAGCTTTAAAGATTCAGAGTCCTCCCATCGAGTTCATTCATCAAACTCGGCGCTTCCCCCCAGGAGAGCGGATCCCTGCGATAAATTAATATGATAATAACATAAAAAATAAATCAGATCAATGTGTAACAATTCCAGCAAAAAAAATTCCAGCGTGATTTGACCATCTGGTCCGACGGAGCCAGAATGGCTGAGGGCTGAATAGTTTACAACCTCTGCAGATGGAAGTGCGAGCTGGCAGGGCTTGAACTCTAATGTAACAGCCAAAAAAAACCAACCCCCCCCACCCCCCCACCTCCATACACATACCAATGCAGATCTAAGATCTGTCTCTGCATGCATCTTCTTATTACTCGAGTGCAACGAGGACAAACTCCAACGCGTGTTGTGATGAATGACAGCCAGCGCCACGCACAGTAAGTATGTTGTATCCGTCCTTCGGAGACGGGTTTTGAAATAGTTTTGCATGCATGTTGGGAAAAAGTGGCAGACAAGCAGAACCGGGAGGTCTTAAGACGGCTTCAATGGGAGAAGAAGAAGAAAAAAAACCAAAAGAAAGCATCTTGTTCGCTTTTTCTTTTCATGCTATCGCAGACGGCCGTTTTCCCGAAGCCAGCGGAGGATCCTGATATTCAGCAGTGTGCCAGAGTAAATGTGTTCCTGTGTACTTTTAAAGGATTTCTGAAAAGAAAGTTAAAGCATGACCCACCCCCACCGAGGCGCCAATCGTCCTGAGCCGTGCTGGCGGCTCTGTGAAGCTGCTCTGAAGCGCAGCGGTGGTTACGGCTAAATGTTTGTGTCAGCGTGCTAACACGCGCACACTGACAATACTGATGTTTGGCGCCGACGTGTTTACCATGTTTTGCCTCCCCGGCTGAAGCGCTTGTTAGTATGCAGGCATTAAACCTGAAGTGAGGGAGCTGTGGATGCATGGAATCGGTTTCGCAGGTATTTGGCCACGAGTCAGAGTTTTTATAGTTTGTGAGGCTGTTGAAGGAGAAGTCGTGGGTTCTTCAAAGTTATCATAATTGCCCCCTTCGGGAACCGTCTCTGTCTGTATAAAATAAAGCCACATTCGTTCCAGGAGCCCATGTGATTGACTGAAGACGAAGCGCGAAGCGTCCGACGCGGATGACAGACGTCGTCCTGCCAAAGATCACCGCTCGTAACAACAATACCGGAGACATTCCTGCAGTGTCTGCGATCATAAGCGGGACGCGGAGCCGTGATCATCTCCCAGAAATAAAAACATTTGCACCGAGGCGGCATCCGTCAACTGCACAGTGGGGCCACGAGCGCTCCTCGCTTCCTCGCAGAGGAAAAAGTGCGGTTATTGTGTGTGAGGCCTTTAGTTTATCACTGCCCCCGAGAGGATTAAATAATGTCACAAAATGAAGTTTACTGTCCCTGGCCCTTACGCGCCCCCCCACTTTTGTCGCCTATCTCCATTTCTCACAGACGCACACACACACCGGCTCTCACATCGGATGCCTGCAAGTCTAACTGCACGTCAGCTATTTCTACATAATGGCATTTTCCACCTCACCACTTCACAGGATGGATTATCCCTGTAGGTGGGAGACTGGTAACAGTGAAACAGGCGCGCACACACGCACACGCACACACGCACGCACGCACGCACAGGACTACAATATATGATAGCAGATGTCTTGACTGCAACAACATCAGATCTACTGCTAATTCACATGCCAACCAATAAAAGCAGCCACTTGAAACGGCACTCACAGGCTGCGGCGAACTGTCTCTGTATCCACTTTGCATTCGCAGTCAACCCGGCACAGACAAGTCTATGCACGGAGAGGGGGAAACATCCACAATTCATCCTGCATAGTTTCATCTCCTGACAATGCACTCACAGACAACCTGGTATGCGCTTATTATTCATGATATGACAGAGCTGACATGACTGTAAAATGCATGACATCCCCCCTCTGTTTTTATGCGATTCGAAATGTGTAAAAGTCTGCAGAGGAGCAGCCGAGGTCTCCCGCTGAAAACAAACATTGACAAGCGCGCGGGCATGCAGGACATCAGCACTTGGCGGGAAAACGTGCAGCAGAACAAGTGTGCGTTTTGCGACGCAATGAGATGTGTATTTACAGCAATCACTGGGTTTTGTCACCGAGTATCAGTTCGAAAATCACACAGGTTCCACCATTGAGGCAGAGATTTTACTGTAAGGAGCAGCAGGAAGAGAAAAACTCGGGCATAAAAGAGCGCTGGCCTTGCTCCAGACACTTAGGGTGCAACAAGGGTATCAGGGCAGTTAAGAATTCAAAACTACTCCGTAAAGCACCGCATTAAAGTGCCGTTAAACTAATGGATTTGGACTATGGTTTTAAAATGGGCCCATGCATTTTCACTTACCACTGCAGACAAGCCATTATCCTTCCGACGCAGGTGTTCTCCTGATGGCCAAAAGGGGAAAACGCCCCCTTAAAAAACACACACACACACACACACACACCAAAAAAAAAGTTTCATCCAAGTCAGACGACAGTAAATAAATGAATCTGCAGTAGATGCCGGTATCCTTGAGGGAGATAATTGAATGAGGGAGTATCTGAGGAGGCTTTCCGTGAGGACGTGGGTGGGTGTGAGCGTGGATGAATGAGACAGAGTTTTCTTTCCTGAAGCACAGAAAAAAGTTGGGCAAAAGGGGGTGGAGGTGAAGCTGCTGCAACCTGTTGGCTCAGAGAGAGAGAGAGAAAGGGGGGGAGGGGGAGAGAGAGGGAGGGAGGGAGGGAGGGAGGGGAGGCAGACAGACAGGGTATCACATGGTAGGCGCGACGTGGTGGTTACTGCTGAGCCTTGACCCTGTGCATCGCTGGGCTTTTTTCTAATGTGCACGGATGCGTTCACGCTGCTGAGCTTTCATCGCAGGAGTGACAGAGTGAGACGTGTGGAGTGAGAACGCGAAAGGTGCAGTCAGGTATCACCTTCAATCCAGCTTCAGGTGGATGTTCCCATCGTTGCACCAGCTGGAAACCAGTTTATCAACCAAACACGCTCAGATTAAAACACTCGGTGGGGTTTAGGACAACAAATGCACCGCGCCTTTGAACAACATCACATCCATTCCCGCAAAACATGATGAAACCGCAGATAAACAAAACAGGAGAGGATGAAAGTGAGCGGCACAGCCGGGGTCAGTCAACGGAGGCCTGAGTTGCTGTATTCCCCGCATACTTGTGCGTTCACAGTTTTTATACTCGCACATAAACGCGGCCAAAATAGCTTGTAGAGCAAACACCTTCTCAAAACAGAAAAAAGGGGACGGAGATAAATCTGTCATGTTTTACAAGCCCCCCACTCGGTTGTGGGTCCGTGCGTTGCTGTATGTAGGGAGGGGCGCTGGGTCGTCTTTAATGGTCGACCCCAGGAATGCGGTGACCAGTTTAATAGGTTTAGCCAGCTGTCAGTCCTGACATGCCAATAACTCAACAAAACACACAAACAGAGGCGAGGATGGCGGATCGGCAGACTCGAAGCGCAGAGGTGCTTTGATAAACCAGCAGGATGCAGAGCCAAAAAGGCTGCTGAAATGAGGGTTTTTTTTCATCATTTTGGATCAGAGGAGGAACACCAAAATAAACTCACCTGGTCCTGGCACCAACTCTCACCCACTCTGCAAATTTCGTCCAAAATTGTTGAAGACTTTTTGATTTATGGTGCTAAAAGACAAACCAAAAACCCAACAAAAACTGGTGAAAACATGTGAGTTCAGGTGTCCACTGACGGGATCTGTTCTGGACTAATTTCTGCAACACTGACTTCTTCAGGTTGTATAAAACAGACTGGCAAATCGGTCAGTGTGAGAGCTGCTTTCTGGGTTAAAGTGAACGATGTCATATTGGAGCGTGGCCCAGAGGGCCGCCTGAGTTACGCCCTGGCCTCCTCCTGACCCTTAGCACATGTTCAGGAAGTTCAGGAGGGGGGCATCAATCACGCCTACTCTCACTCGACAATCAAAGGTCAGTGTGTCTGTGCGTGGATCTCGGAGCCGGCCCGTAATACAGTAACTAATGATGCCGATCGAGATGCTGGCGCTTCAGCCAGACGTTTAAAACCCCGATGGCTTCCTGAGCTCGGTTACATCTCGGGCTCAACGAGCTCAACTGTCTTCAAGCAGCAGGTGTGATTAGAAATAAAAGGCGGCGCGAACCTGTCGGGGGTATTCAAATGGTGAGTATTAACCAGCCTTGTCTCAGCTAATCGCAACCCCCCCCCCTCTTCCAAGCGGGGCCTAAATCCCCCCTCCGCCCGCCGAGTCACGAGAGGCCTGACATGAGCTTTGATTAAATTCACGCTGTAGGCGAACTGGAAAACAATCACGCGGCCGGAGGTATAGGGAGGAAAATTTACAAAGCCACCAGGACCAGAACAGGTGTGTGATTTGGGTGAGTTTTATGAGCAGGCGGGTAAACTGGGACCGCGTATATATTGAAGGTATAAAAAAAAACAAAAAAAAAACAGGTACTTAATTAACTGAATGTTAATTTGTGTGTTCGCGCACGAGTCTCAGTGGTCGTCGTTTATTAAGAATCTCGAGGGTTCGCCAACTTAACTGGCAGCTCGATACAAATATCAATCAGAGGTAATTACATCCCCGGCTGCAAAAAGGCTGTTTTTTTTAAAAGCAGGGATTAAACACGTCATTTTACCAAACGGCACCAAAAAATAAATAAAACCTCTACAGAAACACTATATTTCTCTGGCTGCGACTCTGCCAAGGCCACAGATGATGTGTGAAATGGACGAAGCAGCGAATATAATCATCTATTAATATTCTTTTAGGAGGGGCCTTGGTCGCTTAACGCTCGTGGCAGCTTCTCAAGGAGCCTCTACTTCAAATGCGATAAAACACATTTAATGCTTTGTTTCTGAAGTCTTCATTCCTCCAACTTCGCTTTTTTTGCGCCGTGCTCCGCTGGGTCAATTACAGAAGTTGTGAGAATTAAACATCGCATTAGCTGCTGGTTGTAAAGCAGGGCGTTAATTGTGCGATTTCACACAGAGCGCTTCAATTACACCAAAGCTTTCAGTCGCGTTGCTGCATTTTTCTTTCCTTTTACAGTGTCGCGTGTAATCTGTAATTATCACACAGGGGTGGAAGTAACAAATTACAAATACCAACGATACTTCAGTTTGTAGCGTTTATAGGGGTACCTCTATTTTAGAGTTTTTCATTTGACTAATACTAATTAGTACTTGGAAAACTGTCGGGTGCAGGGCCAAATGGCGATGTGGTTTCTGGCGGTCTCACCTCACAGTGAGATTTTTTGGAGTGGTTTTTTTTGTGTGAATATGCCTGTTTACTCAGTCCAAAAATATGCATTTATGGTCAAATAGTTGCTCCGTATTATCAAAAATGTGAATCTAGGTGTGTTTTTGTGCATTTGTCTACTGTGACTGCAAGCTGAACTTCAACCACCTCCACTCTGCAACATTTTTACAACTGAACTTCCCAAATTGGGACATGTCACCCGCTGCTGCGGCGTGAAATCGGCCTCTGCGGCTTGTTTTGCCATGCTGGCATCTCATTTGCTTCTCTGCCTCCTTTTGTGGGGCTTTTAATGTAATTATTGATAGACTGACAGCAGGAGACGCGTGTCAGACAGACTTGACGCTTGTATCGGTTGCTGTTTAATGCCGGCAACATTTGTTGGGAGTTTCACACGCCGGGGGAAGGATGGGCAGCCTTTCCTCTGGCCGCGGGCGAACGCCGTCCTGACTCACATCCATAAAACATACCAGCTGGGCAGAGTGCCCGCTGCTGCCAACTACAAAAGGTCTGCGCTGTGCCAAGCCTTTTAGCAGCACAGGCATACGTATAAACACATGCACCCGTGCACACACGCCGAGGCGAGATGCTCATACATGGGCTGAGCCGCCGTGCGACAAAATACAAATGGATAAAAGCAAACGCGCCGACACACACACAAACACACACACACACTGATACCCTCGGTGCACGCACACGCTGCGCTCTCTTCTTGCAGACAATTTTAGTCACAATAAATTCATTTCATAAACCGTGCGACTTCCTGTCTCAAGCTGAGATACGAGCTGTCATGGCAACAGAGGAAAACAGCAGTTGCAGCGTGATGGCTGGTTTGTTGGTACAAGCTGCAGCCGAGCAGAGAATTGAGATGCAGCAGAAGTCTGGCCCCAAAGAATTAGTCATGAGTGTGTGTCCAATTACCGCTCTGAAGCTGACAAAGGATATCAAAATAATGAACAAAACAAGTTCGCTTCGCTGTGCCTAAGAAGACACAGAGTGAAGGAGATATTTGGAGGAAAGAGAAAGCTACAGGAAAACATATAGAGAGATATTAAGCAACAGTAAAATGACTGTATAAGACTCATATCATTGAAAAAAACAAAGAAAAGTTGTGTGAGCATCTGCACAACAGAGCAGATCAGTTTTCTTTTGATGTGGGGAAATAGTTTGGCAAGCATGTGGGATTTTTAGGAACCAGACAAACCCCAGAAGGGGTCAAAGGTCAGCAGCTGTCCACGCTTGACTTCTGAACTGTCTGAGACAACGGAGATTTAGGGATCCAGGGGGGCACTCGTCTCGAGAAGAGATGGAGCGATGAAGCTTAAACGTGATGATTTTTCATTCATTTACTACAGTAAAGTTGAAAAATCGACTCTCCAACTCTTCAAAGATTCTGAAAATGAGATGAGCTCCTCTTCCAATTTTGTGGTAACATCATTTTTTGCCTCTGACGACCTTCAGCTTGTTGTACTCTCTTCCTACTGGACGGGCCTGAGAAAGGGAGTGAAACAGCTCCTCCCACAACAAGAACTCCGACTAGCCCACCTCACACCCACCAAAAATCAGTCGAGTATGTCTGGCAGCTTTCAAATAACCGGCCAATAGCTGGACAGTGGGCACGTGGGGTTGTCGGGACCCTTAAAGAGACAGAAGTGAGACGAAGCGTCATCATGAAGATGCTGCCAAGCAGCTACAATCAGATTTTTGCAAACGCCACTTTGAGGCAAAGAAGCTTTATGCAAATCATGCAGAGTCACTCTAAAGGCGGCCGAGATTGACACAATTAAAAGGAAAAATGTGTGTGTGTGTGCGCATGTGTGTGTGTGTGTACTTATTCCTGCCTGAGTAACCAGCTGGGGCGCCTGTCAGCCGCCTGCATGCAGCACACCATCCTACGTAGCGCCTCTCGCTTGGCAGTCCGAGCATTTGGCTGCAAAGTACAAACAACTGACAGGTTAAGCTACTGATTTGTAAATCCAGGTGTTTCGGGGAAATTATACTGCTTGCTGAAAACACGGGGATTTCGACTAAACTCTCCCAATTAAACTTGACCTATCAGAGAGGGAGGGTGAGGGAAGTAGACAGCGCTGGCGGGGTGCTGAGGTGAATGCTTAAAGCAGGTAACCTTTGAACAGCCCATCTGGCTGAAAATTACAGGAAACCTCTTTTTTTAAGGTAATCGCTGAAGGCTCCACATGTGGAATTAGCATTAAGGCTCCAATAATAAGCCCGAAAATGATCACCGGCGTGAACAAAAGCTTGATCCCGTTGTAAAAATACATTAAAGTTGCTTTAGCGCCGGCGCCTGTCTTCGAGACAAGTCCGCTACTGTTTTGTTCGTCGGGCCATCCTGTCATTCTCCCACAACACTCACCTTAAAACACCTTTAGGAGAACTAGCAAATACACAAAGAAGCCCTTTGAGTGACCCTTTCACACACACCTCAAGAGTGTAACGCAGGAATCTCATTGATAACCATTTCTCAATAAACAACTTGCATCAGGCGACTTTTTGTTTCATGTTTGTACAGGTTAAGTTTTCGCTATTTATAACATCTAAACTAAAACAAAGTTTCTACAACTTTAAATGTCTTGTTGATTTAATCTAAATAAACTACTTTTATCGTTTCTTTTGTCGTGACCTTCGTCTTTTTCTGTGTTTAAGGAACTCAAACTACGTGTGATATAATTAATCTAAATGCCAGATTGTGTTGTGTTTTTTGCAGTGGTCCGCTGCTTTTTTTGTTGGCATGGTAACAGCTCCAAACACGGTTAACCTTCGAGTATGTTTAGAGCTGACAAAGGTTTGGGCATCAAACTTTGTGATTTAACTCTGGAAAACATGTTGTGTAGTTACAAACATCGCTTGAAATCAATTTCAAGTTACTGCAGCGAATTTTACGAAAAAAGTCAACAGTGGAATGTTACGTTTAGGTTCGGTGACGGTGAAATCTAACGACGCGATTCCGACTTTGACCTGATCCAGTTCATGAGCGGCTACCGGTTGACTCTGCAATCAGGAATGTGTCTCCTCGTCTTGTACAATATTGCAAGTTGGCTTTGGAGATGACACACACGCAGGCAGACAGCCGCATGCAGAGACAAGTCCGCAGTACGTCGGCTGAGAGCGGGTCACCGGAGCTCTGCGGCAGGCGCTCTGTGGAAAATGGCTCGGGGGGGCTGCCACTGTGAAGGCTGCAGCTCCGATTGCATTAAACAAACATAAGCGTTCATGGGACGGGTATTTGCATGTCGCTAAACATGACAACCTGCAGAGACAGCGCGTATGACATTATGGTTCACCATGAAGTAAGGGCGCAGCGTCAGGCATTATAGATGACTCGTGGTGGGTTTGCATTACCTGCAGGTCGCTTTGCCATTTCTTGACCTTTAAAATGTTTGGAATTTATGGAAATATAAACAGAATTAGCCCCCCCCCCGCCCACACACACACACTCTGTCAGCATCCAAACTTTCTCCCTGAACTCCACAAAGTCCAGACCAGCCAGGAGTAAATAGATCACAAATTCATAAGAGCCTGAGCATATGGTGGGGTGAAGGATTTCAAAGTGGCTACACCTGGGGGTTTTCACAACCGTCACATAACCTTTGTCCCCATAATCCACCCCCTGTCTCCCGTCTCTCCGCTGCGCTCGTCTCTCTTGACTCGTCTCCCCCATCGTGCGTGCCCTTTGAAATGTCCCTCTCCGGACTAATTTCATATGCGCGGCGCGGTCGGGGGGCACCGGGACGGCAATTTGTTAGAATAGTTAAAGAGTGTGTACTTGCTCGGGACGCTACGAATGGGATGATATTATGCAGACCACTCAATTTCATGGGATGTGGCCTGTAAGGCAACAACTTGTGGGAACGAGGAGGGTAAAAAAAGGTGCAGCAAAGGCAGGAGATACAGTGACACAGCTCGAGGGGGGAATGGGAATACCATAAGGAGGCGAGAGAAAGGGAATAGGCTTGAGAAAAATAGATGAAAAGCAACGATGACTGACCAGTATCATAAAACCCACAGATCCTAACCAGAGAGGAAAAGAAGCATTAAAGGAGGGAGGAGGAGAAAAAGGAGGACTGTTATTGCAACCACATGGCACATCGGCTGTTATGTTCTGGTTGAGCTCTCCTCGCAGGAGAGGAAAGAGTGGGAGACGGAGAAATGAAGTGATGGAGACAACGTGGAGAAGAAGAGCAGAGGCGGTCTGGGACGGATAACATCTGGCAAAAGAGAGAGACACAGGAAAGAGGAGAGAGAGGGAGAGAGGAGTGGAAAAGAAAAGTAGAAGGTCGGGGTGAGCGGAGATCAAGGGTTGGCGAAAACTGCTGTTGCCAACCTGTGGAAAGCCGGGCTCAAAGGTCAAAGTCATTTGGATATCAAGACAAAAGATCAGATCAGATCAGACACTCACACATGCACAGAATCAGACATCTCCCCCCTTCGCGATTACACAATCGCCGTCTCTTTTTGGGTTTTTCCACTCGGCTCAGCTGAATTCCCGATTTCTCCCCTCGGGCCGCTCATCTCTGTGGGGGTCAGCCCACCCTGGAGGGGGCAGTATTGTTCCAGTGAGGGCGTTTGCCTGGGCATGTCCAGCTCCAGCAATGGACATACCCCACCCCACCCTGCCTGACCTGTACACGACCTGGAGGGCAGTGGACAAGAAAGCAGAGAGAGAGAAAAAAGAGGATTGTCAAGTAAGCCTATCGTACCCCCACCCTTCCCCTCTCTCTCCCACTCTTCTCTACATTCAACCTAATTTTCCTACATGGATGTTTGACATTATAAAGTAAAAACAATTTGGACGATTGCGGCACAAATGACATGCAAATGAAGGAGGACCGAGCGGGCGACACTGTCCCACTTCTTCATGCATCTGTGTACGAAAGAACCATGAGTTCCTTTCATTTGCACTTTGTATTGATTATTTGCAATTACACACTATTACGGTTCTATTATCCGCACTGACTGTCTTTAATTACACTCGAGAGGAAGAGTGAAGGTGGAGAGAGACAGAGGGAGAGACGGCAAACGCACACAAGAGAGAGAGAGAGAGAGAGAGAGAGAGAGAGAGAGAGAGGGAGACACTCCACACAGAGACAGATGAAGCGAGACACTGCACCCAACTAATTAAAACAGAAACTTTTTGTTTCAGCGAGTTGACAGCGAATGAATCTGGCAGGGAATTAATCTGTCTGCAGGGAATACAGTGACGAGTTACACACACACACACACACACATAGTAACACACGCGCGCGCAGGCACGCAAAGGGAGGTGGAGTGCAGAGTGCGGTTGCCATGGTTACCGAGCATGGCGCCTGCATCATGCGGCAGAGTTGACGCAGAGGTGTGCGTTTCATTTAAGCTTTCATTAAATCACCACCCTGACCTATTCCAGCACCCTCCACACCAGCGCGCGGACGGGAAAGGTCGAACCCGGTGAAACAGCGGAGAGACCCTCCGTCGTCAGGATTTCTCTGAAGCATCGTTCATCGGAGAAGACAAAAAGAAAACAGGGAAGAGAGTCGCAGAGAGAACGGAATAAAAGGAGCCGGGTGGAAAGCAGACAACACGGAGGTCAGACCCTCATTCCCACCGAGCCAACAAACGTGAGCAAAACAGCAGGTTCAGGACAAATCCAGAACATCCGGGACCTGTCCGGTCTCGATGCACCGCACCCGGCGAATCACTCTTTTCAAGGAACTGTCGTGAAAACTGTACACAGAAGAGAAGCGCGGCTCACAGAATAATGCCCGCTCACGGTGTCAAGTGCTCACACTTCACTGAGCCATCGGTGGCTTTTCCTACTGCTGCGAGAGGAGGCGTTGCGAGTGGAGAAACAAAGCAATGCCAAGCCGCTTGTTACGAGCGCCGGGGATCATTGAGGATAATGAATATTATTTCATCTCCAGGAATTATGAGGCGTGTCCCGGCTCCTTCTCCCGCACGTTGGGCTGCGAAGGTTAGCTACTGACAGCTGCGCCTGTAACGTATAATTGTTCTTTCACAGACTGCTTTGCAAGTCCATTCTCGGCCTCATAACCCTCCTTCGCTCCTCCCAACTTTTCACGAGGCATCTTTAAAGGAAATCCCCACAGTGAGGGGAGGGGGGGGCGGGGGGACACTGACTGTAACTTCTGTCCAGTGTCCCACAGCGAATCAGAAAACTCTGTGATGACACGAGAGGTCAGAATCCAAACAGAAGTAAGTTGACGCAAATGCTGTATTTGGACAGAGTGCCAGAGTTTAGGCCCGGCGTTGACGACTGCGATGATTCTATGAAACATTTCAAAGACGGCGGATCATCTTCGGAACTATCGGCGACTGACAGGAGGTTCAGCCAGAGTTTTATCCCGTGTTGGCACAGCGAAATGGAGTGTGGAAATAGCTCCGGCGACGCGAGAGTATCATTATATTAAACTGAAGCTGACGGCTGCACGGAACAGGACTGAATACATTAAGCTGTCTAAAGACCGGCTCCTGCAGTGCAAACAGTGGAGGAGATTTATTCTTATCGTGGAATGAGTTTTAAAAAAAAAAAGTAACATTAACATGAAGCAAGACACTTTACTTCTTTTGTTTTTTAATTATATGCAAATGAACACTTGTTAACAAAAACAGTGGAGGTATAACATTCTACAGCGGTAATGTAAGCAATTACATATTGCGGTTATGGAAATGTTTGCACAAAACATGCAATGAACACGATTTTGTTTGCTCGACGGGGTGCATACTTTAAACTTACAATGCATTAACAATGGCTGGATTCAAACTACATTAAAGACAAATAAGCTGTAATTTACGTAATCGCTCATATCTACTGTAATATATCTTTATCTGTATGTTTCTCATAAATGCATATAAGTGCAGGTTTTTACGATACTTTTGGTATCTCAACACAGGTACAGAACATGTTGTTTGTAGGGGAGTGTGTTTAGCAAATGGTTAATGACACGCAGGGAAGAAAATAAAGCTGCTTCCAAAGCTTCGATAGCAACCTCACACCACACACACAGGTGGGCCCGATAAAGACTGACATCCAAAGACAGGGAGCGAGTTCCCACTCAGACGTCCTCTCGTTCGCTGCAACTCATTTAATTCTTCTCTTTCAACAGAGCGAACACGGCTTCGCGCGCTCTCGCCGCGCGCATACTTGCATTTTAATGTAATGGTAATGCTCGGAGAGCCAACATGTTGGTCCATGATAAGCTGCAGAGAGGTGCAGACTGCGGCGTAAGTAGGTTAGACCCCAGGGGCCCTAAAGACACAGTCTGGCTTCAAACTTCCAAAGAATTATGACGGGGTTGCAACATCTGCTGCCTGTGAGGAAGACAGACAGTGATGGATGGCCAGGTGTGCTCTGTGCATGTATGTGTGTGTGCTAACTGAGCTGCATACACACACACACACACACACACACACACACACGGTCGAGGAAACAAAACATGTGTAGCGTGTACGCACATCCACATGCACCTACAAGCAGGCAGGTTTAGAGCCCAGTTAAATAAGCAATGCGCACATCTGTGACAGACGACAATTTCTATTTACTATCAATCACAGATAAACAATGCAGAAAACCCACACAAGTAAACACACACACACACACACACGCACGGACACACTTGTACAAAAACTGTCAAAACACAGCAACTTGTTTGTGATGGCTCAGTGTTTAAAAGCTGTCAACAACTCCCATACCCACGCTTTTCCAGTTGAATAAATAAATCCCATCAGAAGAGATAAAGATTAATGATGTATTTATCATCCAATGACAAGGGTTCCACGCTGCACACAAAAGATCGGTATCCAGGTGTCAATGAGCAAATCCTATTGGATGAGATTACGGAGCGGCGGGGAAACGCGACGCCACTTCACTGTCAGGAAAATTAATGCTGCAGTCCAGAAACATGATATAGAAAGCGCACTTTGTATACACGGTCTGTTAAAGAAGGCACATGTTGATACGAGAAGACAAAGAGAGTTGTTTGTTTCCGGACGCGACTATTTTTACGATGACTGAGAGATTCATCTGCCAATCAGTGTGGGAGTCTGAATCATGATGTGTGTCAGCACTGCGCACCTCCAGGCCAGCGAGACGCTTCGCAAACAGAAAAAAGGAAGCTCACAGCTTTGCCAGTAATTATTCGGTCATTAATATAATCACTCCAGGAACACAATCTAGCAAATTATCCGGACAAGTCGGAGCATGAGTGATAGATCAGAGCGACGAGCGAGTTCTGACAGTGAAATTTTAACCCCGAGTGTTTGGCTTGGTCTTATCTTGTGGAAACACGGCGTGTAGTTTGTGGCAAAATAGCTACAAGCGTGTGGTTTTGTGGTTGGGAACGTTCGCAAAATATAAAGGTTCGGCTTGCTTTTTAGATTACCTGCTTTCAGTCATTTAATGACTTTTTCTGTGACTGGTGACAGCGTTTTATTCTTCGAAAAAAAGCAGCCAATTGGATTGATTTGCATCTTTGCACAAACTCCTCCAACACCAGAAGCTCTCAAAGGCGATCACGCCTCATTTGCATTTCTGGAACTTTCTTCCGTGACCGGCGGGTTTGGGTCGAGTCGGGGCGACGGAGCCGGGCTCGGGGGTACCGGTGTCTTGCGGCCCGTGGGGATGGGGGGCAGGATGGGCTTCACGTTGGATCCTGGGCGTCTCTCAGAGGAGGGGGACGCAACTGCTGGTCGCTGGTCCGTGACGGGGGACTGGCCTGATAATGTGGCGTCTGAACAAAGAACATCATATCTTAAGAGAACGGCTCCAAAAACAAACAGTTAGAGCTTGAAACGATGAGATTAGATTGAAATAATGATTAAAAAAAATACACTTTAAACCAAACAGTCAGACTATCTTCTCTAACTTGTGAAAACACAATCAACCAGTCAGTGTTTCTATGCATAAAACATCATGAAAAGGCCCTAAAATCATCAAAAAAACAAAACTAACCTTTAGGTGTTTCCAAAGAACGTCCCAGGATGGAGATATCTAGCGGCTCCACACAGCCTGACACTGCCCCAGCTGAGCTGGGCACAGACAGAGCCGAGCTGGCGCGGGACTCATCGGGGCTGCATGTGAGAGGCGGGAGAAAAAAGGGAAAAGAAAAGAGAGGGGGGGGGATTAACAAGACAAAAGAATGATGCACACGCGCTGAGAGGTCAAACAAGTGGCACAAACACAAGAATAACACAAAAGTCATTCATACTGAAAGCAGGAGCAGTGCTCCGTTGAATATTACAGCCGCGCGTACCACAACTGGGCTTGCCAGTCGTTTATTCTGACAATAACTGCACGCAAACAGACTCTGAGGAAGATGCAGCTTCGACAGTTTCCTTTTTAAATGATGCACAAGTCTGCCCAAAAATCACAAAGAGAACAAACAACAACACGCTCCTCTGTGACAATAAGTGAGACAAATGCACGCAGGTAAAGACACATCCCCGCTGAGGGTGATGCCAGCAAGGAGACAGCTGTCTGGATTCGTCTATAGGAATACTCAAGTGGTGAGTAATGCTTACTGTACACACCAGGGGCACGTCTCACTGAACCAACTTGTAGATTTTCAACAGGTTTGCAAAGAGGAGCCAGAAGGGAATCAATTACTTTGAACTGAACACATAAATCTGTACGTGTGTGTGTCACAGCACAGAAAACAGAAAGATGCTCCGGTGATGCATTTGCATGCACAACACGCGGCTTATACAACACACTTATTCTGGTGCAACCGACCGATTAAATATGTATTTGTGCAGTACACCCATTTATTGACTGAAAGTGTACAACCAGGGGAGTCAAAATGCAGCAAACCCTATAAAATCAGAATTTATGAGTGTGTGTGTGTTTGTGTTTATCCGAGTGTGTGTCCCTGCATGTGTGGGATGTGTGCTCGGATTTGTACCCACATGAGTTGCACCAGTAAAATGACTCCCATAAAAGTGAACACAAGTTGTAAAAGGAGGCCTAGGGAGTGGAGAATACTACCACCAAAGCAGTTTCCTGCCACTAAAGTTTCAGCTGCTGATAGTTTTTCATAAAACCGGAAAATTTACTCACCCAATGAATCAGGAGGCTCCTTTTTTTTTTTTTAGGACTTTTCGACCCTTTGCAGAGACTGAAATCTTAGCCTCCTCCAGAACCGCTCGTTGTTTCTTTGTAGTATCATCTGGCCTCACTTTTGATTCCATGAAAGTGAAACGGGAGCACCTGATGTTTTTTTTTTCTTTTTTACGTCTGTGTCCTACCTGCTGTCTCCTCGATTGTGTGTGGCGGGATCATCGCGTGCTGAAGACGGCGCCGTTTGAGCAGAACTGCGGAAAAACAAAAGCCCAAGAAAATTCAATTCTTCTCCTTTGCTAAATACAAGTCATGTGGAAAAGCAATTTCAGACGCATTAACATACAGAACAGCTTCTCTGAATGAAATACGCGCGGCTGTTTTCTCTCACTTTTTGGTAATTCATATTTAATCTAGTCGTAACTGGTGACAGGTGTGTTTGGGGACAAGTGAGCCGGGAGCCTCTCTGAAGGAGCTCATCATATTAACAAGTGGTTCGATTCAAATAATTTGGGCACCTGCCACTTCACCCTCAATGTCAAACAATAATTTAAAGCCGGCCATCAAAACGCAGTTAGGACAAGTGGTCCAATTAAACCAATTTGGGCCGGCTGAGAGTGGCCCCTTGAAATTAAGCGGTGGAGTGCGGTGGATGGAGTGCGTGCCACTTAGTTGTACCTTTTGAAGAGCTGGCTGTAGACCCCTGGGCTCTTTCCTACGATAGCCTCCCTCACCAGCTGCTCGCGTCTCCGGATGGAGGCGAGCTCCTGCAAGGGTGGGGAAAATTAAATGATTAGGGGAAGCCAAGGGAAAGAAATCGCAAAAAAGGCGAGAAATAAGTGTATTATGTTTGAAGCATTGATGTAGCGGCTTCTTTACCTATACAATTTGTAACAGTGATGTTATAACTCACAGCAGGGCTCCTCTGGGGGCTGAGCTCAGCTTGGATCTTGGTAAAATGTGATCTGTAGGAAGGGTTCGAGGGCTCCAGGGCTGCACGAGAACGTGAGGCCAGGGTCCCCGTTCCTGACCTCAAAACGGGCGAGGGCGGTTTGTCCTCTGGCTCCTGAACTGAGGCTGGAAGGGATGCACACATAAGTGAGACAGTACTAGGGTAGAATTGTAAATCTAAACTGTTGAACACGCATGTAGGGGAATCTGGGAGCAGAATCTGCCGGGGGAAAATGAGTGAATCTGCTAATGATGATCAGAAACCAGCAGGCACCTGAGGAGGTGCTGTCAGGGGACGCTGTGTTGTTGTTGTTGTTGTTGCTCTCTCCTTCCTCCTGCTCCTCTAGCAACAGGTACTCCTTCATCACCTGCCTCAGTGTCTGGAAGGCTTCATCCCAGTCATCTAGACACACACACACACACACACACACACACACACACACACACACACACACACACACACACACACACACACACACA
>JASSRZ010000032.1:7821963-7838596 GCA_032164315.1 Malacoctenus gilli | reverse complement strand
CACACACACACACACACACACACACACACACACACACACACACACACACACACACACACACACACACACAAAGAAATCGGTTCTTGAGCACGCTAAATGCATCGCCCATCAAACAGTAATGAATCAAAGATATGAGGACGATGACCTCGGTGTAATGAGGTGCTGGCTGGCAGTACATAAAAGTGATGAGTGTCCCCCCCTCTCCCAGTATGTTCATCTCATTAAGAAAACAGCGAACATGTCTGTGCGCCATCATGAGAGAATGATAAACACGGCTATTCTGCGACGACGGGCCTTCAGCACATGTGGTAATTGGATTGAAAGTGTGGTGCGCGGATTCAAGCGAAGTGAGTTAATCCAACTCACAATAGATCAATGACACTTGGAGCAACACTGAGGCGGGGCTTTGTTTTTTAAGCTTTGTGGGACACTGCAATGACAAACTGGCAGCGACGGCAGCAATCTTTCCCTTTTACTGCCATCATGGAGAAACACCGAATCTCCCTCCCGAGAATCGTCTCGGTGTGTGGATACTTCAGAGTTGACGGTCGCTAAAAATGAATATCGCTTAGAACTGCAATGAAACATTAATCGGCAAATTAGCGTAATAGCTTTCATTCACCACCAGAGGATATTAAATTCCCATAATGCCATAAAAATACTTGAGTGAGGAAAACGCGTTGTTCTGTACCACAGGGGATGACATTGTCGAAGAACCCCGGACGCTGCCTGTTGGTGTTGGCGTAGAGCTCGATGCGTGATACCGCGGCGTCGATCTGCGCGGGCGTGTACAGGTCGCGGCTTTTCAGGTGGGCTTTGTACTTCTCCACCTGGGTGGGGATGAGCAGGACATATCGAGGCTCAAAGTAGGTGTTCTTCAGACTGAACACGCCCTGTGAGAAAACAGAGAAACGGCATAAATATTCAGGTTTCCCAGAACTTCGTAGCGTTCCGATCCATATGACTCACACAAAACATAAAATATTTACAAGTTATGCACAAAAGCACAACCTTTCTGTGCTCATACCTCCAGCTCCATATGCACACAGCAGGCCAGCCCTTCTCGCGCTACTTCCTCGATGGCATCTCGACTGAGACCGTAGTTATGTCCCCCGTAGCACAGAGTCTGGATGAACTTTCCCTGGAAGGGAAAGCGAGGAGGGGGCAAGAATGACACAACATTTTATCGTCCCATTATTCATCCTGATGCTGTCTTGGCTCTGACCTCTGCTTATCTCCTAAAGGGGACATCACAATTAACACGGACGCACAAACGCCAGCATGTTCCCTCAGGATTAACAACCTGGAGTCGAGTGTCCACCTGTGAGCTGAACTTCTGACCGGGGAGCGAGGGGCAAAAGTCACTTTGCTACTTCGAACAAATGACCCTTGACTCTCTGTCTGTCGGCCTTAATTTGGAGTCATTTTAATTTGAAACGCTCAAATGATTACTTTCAGCAAGCTTACAGTCAAAGCAGATGAAAAAAAGATGATAGCTGTTTGCTTTGATGTTGCCAGTGTTGATGCAGGCATGGCAACAAGGAGAACAGTTTTACAGTGTACTCTACACGGCAGAGAGAAGAGGTCCCTCAGACAGTTGATTGGGGTTAATCCTCCAAAAGCACAACCTATGAAGAGTCTCAAGAGTGACTGCAAAACTGACCTGATTGAAGAAAATCGCAGACACGTGAAGGGTTAAAGTGTGAAGAGGAAAAGAGGAAGAGGAGAATGCTGCAATAAACCAGAATGGAGGAAGGATACGAATGGAAAAGCCAAGCCGAGAGAGGGATAGTCAAGTTAACCTCTGCCGAAGTACACAAACGGCATCAATACCAGCTTCAAAGCCCTTCCTGTGTAAATCACCGCGTGACCCTGGCCCCTATAAATAAACCCTCACCTGTCTTGCATCGCAGCCAACGAGACACAGAGGACAAGATGGGAAACAAATGTGGCCGAGACCCAAGGACCAAAATTTCCAGCTGAGAAACTCCCACTTTAGTGTTGATGTTTTTATCCAGAGAAACGTGTCGGTTGTAGTTGGAGCACTAAATGAGGGGCCAGTTGGTTGACAACTCCTCAAGGTCTTCTGAGTGATTTCAGTCGATTTGCTTCTGAGTACTTGTCAGTTTTTCCGGAGTCAGAAATCTTTCCTTGTATTGCAAAAGTTGCAGAAGAAACGGTTTGATAACTCAGCTCAAAATGAAATTTTAATTAATACGGACACTTCGCGGTGAAAAAAAGCTGTGTTCAGCGACATTTTTTATCAAAATATCAGCCGGTTAGACTAAAAATCAATCGACCAAAGTAAAACTAATTATCTTGACTACTCATTTAGGCCAGTGAGTAAAGGTAATTTGAAACCCACTGAATAAGATGTGTGACTTCAAAACACCTCAGGCACCTTTAATTAAATTTGGAGCAAGTATTCATTCAAATTATTGACACGGAACTCGGAGCACACGCAATTATTTTGTTTATATAACCTGGAATGATCTTCCGACATGTTTTAAGAGTCTGCAAAGCATAGCGTGTGGGGGGAAAAAAGGAACTCACCATGTGGATCATGTTTTTAAAGTGCTCCTCGCTGACGAAGTGATAATCAATGCCGTTCTCCTCACCAAAGTAGGGCCCCCTTGTGGTGTGGCAGACGCTATAGGAGCACAGTGTGGAGATTGTCTCTTTCGATTCTCACTTTTGGACAAGTAAATGACAATTTTGACACTTTGAGACAAATGCCAGTGAATTCCGATGAATTGCTACAAAACATGGCATCCCTTGAAATGCATTTGTGCAATAAAAGTACTGATTGAACTGACCCATAAGCAAAATATTCACTGAAATCCTGACACAGTCTGTGAGCCAGCTCTCTTTTCCCGCAGCCTTGAGGACCAGTCAGCACCAGCATGGGATAGGGAGAGTCTGTACTTGGTAAAGTGCTACAAACACACACAAACACCCAAAAAAAAAAAAAAAAACCCCACACACAGCGGAAAGTTTTCTCCTGTTATTTTCACATGTACATTTTTAACTTCGGGTGTCACTGACTATAAATGAACAAAGCTCAGGTATGAGGAAGCATTAAGCTGAAGTGAAAACCTCATCATTCTTGAGAGCCACTCCCCGCAGTCAATATAAACTGGAGCCTTGTGGGCAATATGGATGTGTTCTTTCTGGTGAGCGCTGAGGAGAATGGTAAATTGACTGGAGCTGCAGCTTTTATTTGCTGATGATGGATGTTTTCAAAAAATGTGCTGATACATGAGCGAAAATTGCCCCCCCCCTCCCCCCATCTTTTTGGAGAGCAGATAATGTGAGCGATCCAGGAGCGCTGCAGATAAATCGCCTGCTTGAGTGTGAAAACAAGTCTCGAGGTGTTTTATTCTAAAAGATGTGTGAGGTCGGGACTGATCACCTTTGAATAGCACATAAATCAGTAGCTCACTACATAAAGATCAGAAGTATACAGATTTAGTGGTATTTATTTGTACACACCTGTCGTAAAGGACCTGAGGCTGCATCAGCTGACACACCAGCAGGGTCATGTGTTCTCTTGCAGCTACGACATCCAAAGGAGGGTCATACTTGTTGACAGATGACACCTGGGATTTAAAGTGAACTATCAAGTGTCATTAAAGCCGTCCACACCCCATGTAAAAGATGCCAGGTGTCTCTGGAAGAACTTATTCTTGCACTGTAAAATACTAAAGCTGGGATCACAGACGTGCATGTTTGTGTTGTAAAGTGAACCAAATAATTCATGTTTGGAGTCCATTCAAACCTTTTCCTCAGCTGTAACTTTCTCCTGATCCAGCATGGTCAGATGCTGAAGGAGGAAGATGACCGCAAGTCTGTAATCCGGCTGCTCCTGTAAGGTACAGAGCAGATCGAGCATCGATAGAAACGCCTGGAACATGAAAAAAATACATATTCAACAATATCTTCACAGCAAAAGGTAAATGAAGCCACCTGCACTGGGTTTCCCTGCAGATCGAGGTCCCTCAACAGGAAAAGATCGTGAATGTGTTTACATTCTTGGATTTCACTGATCTGCAATGAAGGAATTATTAATGCACATGCAGAAATGCACAGCAAGTGTATTTTTTTTCTTAAACGTAAAAGGAGCAAGCTTGTACATCAAATGAGCACAGAACCTCTGCAGGCTACCTCAGATCGATACCTTGTTTTTCTCCAAGTGAATGGAACCCAGTAGATGGAGGTTCTGCAGGCCCGAGAGACTGCTGATGTGATTCAAGGACAAATCTAGAACCTGCAGGTTCTTCAGGGTCTCCAGACCTTCAATCCTCTCCAGTCGGTTCCCCCTCTGGACAGACACACAACAAGGTGACAGGCAAAGGTTACATCTGAGCAGACAAGAGGCTGACGTAAAGCATTATGCACAAACTCAAGCGCCTGAAAACTGACAGTTGTGATTCATCGACAGTCAGCGATTCTTGGAAAGAAATATTAAGGACACTTCATGGTCATTCTGCGGGGTGTCTGAACTTTGTTTCCCATAAGCGGTGAGTTGAGTGGCAGGCCGGCCTCTTTGCTAACTCCTGACAGGTGAGGACTGACAGCCAAACAGCTGGCGAGGTGCTCGCACAGCACGCGAACAAACCGAGGAACAAGACCAGGGCTCCCCCTCCCCATGTCAGGGTCCCTCCCGCCCGCCTCTCACTCCATTCCTCCGGCAAAAGTTGCTATCTGGCCGTGTGGCCACACCTCGCTCAGCTCTTGCCAGGCTGGCTGCCTGGCAGAGGGCCGCTGTCAGTGGGGGTGGGTGAGCGTGCCGCTCCCATGAAGCTCTGGGTCAGTGCTGTGATGGGCTAGGAAGCCGGCTGGCTGACAGTGCCATGCTGTTTAGGGAGGCAACATGTGAGGAAGAGGGGTCAGGAACGGGATTACATGAATGCTGGATGGACAGGTTGTGTGCATGTGCGTGGGTGTGTGTGTGTGTGTGTGTGTGCGTGCGTGTGTGTGTGCGTGCTGAATTGGGTCCAGGCTCACTCAAACACCAGCAGCTGGTCCCAAAGCAAAGCTCCAGGCAGGGGCAGTGGAAGCCAGACCAGTGGCTGCTGACAATGAGGAAACACTGATAAAGGACCCACATGTGTGCACACATAAACACAAATACAGTGATTGTGTGAGCGAGGGAGAGGAAGGGGGAGACCAAGAGACGGAGAGGGGAAAAAGGCCTGCTGTTGAACCATATGGCCATTTTCAAACAAGGTGCCAAGGTTTTACTGTGTGCACGGATGTGGCCAAAACAGAGACGTAAAGAGAGCAGAGCAGAAAGTTGAAGCAGCACAGAATTAGGGCAATATAAGGCGAATGAAGCGCAGACAGCCAAATACTAAGATAGAAATCCAATGGAGCGGACCAGAGGACCAGCAACACATACGAGGCTGAGGTGCTTGAGTGGCAGGCTGTCCAGACCGCTGATCCTCGAAATCTTATTGTGTGCCAGGCTGAGATGGGTGAGCTTGCAGCATTCCTGAAGACCACTGATCTCAGTGAAGCCGTTGTCTAAGTGAGGGAATGTTAGGAAACGCACACTGCAAAAAAAACATTTCTATAGATATCGTAGAAAAATTTTTTGACAGACACATTTTTGAGTTCGACAAAGAAAAAGTCAAAATAGGTCGTTTTTATCCAAACGGAAGAAGGTAGAAGTTTTTTTTTCTCAACAAGGATACAGTCCAGCTCCAGTTTGCACAAGGACAAACAGAGCGCCAAATCCTTCATTTTTGTCATTCGGTTGTGTGAGAAATTGACTTCCTGCGAATAAAATGCCAAAGATGGTTATTAAAAGTCACAAAAAGTACCTCTCGCTGACGAAACTCTTCGCTTGAATCCGCGGAGTGTCAAGAAGAATTCGCTAAAGTTCACTGTCATTCAAGGGCAGTAAATGCCTTGTAAGCATATTCAAAGTGACTACAGATGGGCTATGGAAATCCAGGCCTATCTGGAGGGAATAGAGCGAGAGCGAGAGAGAGAGAGAGAGAGAGAGAGAGAGAGAGAGATATAGCGAGAGATAGAGAGAGAGAGAGAGAGAGAGAGAGAGAGAGAGAGAGAGAGAGAGAGAGAGAGAGAAGGAGAGGGAGAAGGAGAAGGAGAGGGAGAAGGAGAGAGAGAGCAAGAGAGAGAGAGAGAGAGAGAAGCCCAAGCCACCAATCAAATGTTGTCTTATCTTGTCAGCTCAAGGTCCTGCATCACCTTCAGGTTCTTGGGTGGGTGAAACTCAAAGAAGTTGGAGATCTCGTTGTGAGACGCATCCAGGATAACGAGGTAGGGCATGTGGCTCACGCAGGATAAATCTGCTTGTGAAAAGTCAAGGCAATTAAGCGCAGAATAAAAACAGCAACATTAAAAAAACAAAACAAATAAATAAAATCCAAATATAACTGCCCTAATCATGTTCTGTTGCACCATTGTGTGAAAAAGTTACAGGAGTAAGGAGGCCTAATTAATCTGGAGAGAACAAAGGGTCACCTCGGATTTTGTTGTGTGGCACTTCCAGCTTTTGAAGGTGTGCATAATTGCACAACACAGAGATGTCGCCGAGATTGCGGCTCTGAAGAGCAAAAAAACCCCAAATTTAGTTTCAGCTAATTTCTCACAAGAGCAACATGACACAATGGGGATACAAACTAAATGTCAGAGTCTGCTTTGTTTTGATTAAGCGGGTAGTAAACACCGCTCGGAAGCCGCGTGATATCACTTATGAACGCCGCGTACGGAGAAACGACACTTACAGGTAGAGAGAGGTTACGGTAGTGATGCAGCCCGAAGCCCCCGAGGTGGGACACAGCGCTGGACACCATCTCAGCAGTCAGAACACCCTCCTTCTGTTCATGTGGAAGAAGAATAGTGCTTTATCAGAGCAGCAAGCAGACTCCAAGGCACCCCTGCTGGTCTGAAAACAGTGCATATGGCATGAGACCTCGGTAAGCTCCTCACAGCTTGCTGGATCTAGAAGCAGCCCCACACAGTCTTCATGCACACACACACACACACACACACACATATTCTGCACACAAGCAGGATGCACAAAACTCTTCTTGCTGGTACTGCAGTGACCACAAATTGCAAATAATTAACCGCTTGACCTTGCCGTGCAGTTTTACTTCCCCAGACCTCTTGCACAAGGTTACCTGCTTCACCTGTTGCAGAACAGAATAAAATATGAGGGGTTTATTCAGCCCGCCTCGTTAGAATGCAGCCGCTCTGCCTTATTTAGTGCACCTTCGTACATCACCACAGCTTTGCTGCACTTCAGCGACGTAAATAAACGAAACGCGATAAGTTTTATTCCCTAAAAACAAAGTGTGAGATCACGTTTCATAGTCTGACAGGCGAACATACACAATCCTTACCTCCATCTCTCCGTGAGGCTCCGGCTCACCGCATCTGGGGGTCTCATCTGCAGAGGGAGCGTCGGGAGGGGTCCCTTGGGGGCAGCTACTAGGTGACGGAGGGGGCAACTGTCGGCTCACGGTTTCCTTCATTAGTTCTTGCCAACAACTTGACGCCGAACGGCCGACTGGACGTCCAACACGGCAAGTTGGCTCGCACGTGAAGCATAAACTGTAATTGCTTAGCAACGCTGGCCAGGGGAGCGCGAAGTGCATTGTGGGACCTGTAGTCTGACATCATAACGAGGCAGTTTGGCTTTTAACGTTAAAAAACACCGATATAATTTGGTGAAGTTTAAAGCAGAACGAAAAAAACAAAATGCGTACAAGAAAAAGCAATATTTTAAAAATATAGCAATTGCAACTTTATTTTGAAACAATAATTTTACTGACTGAGAATTTCAAATCATTTAAGTTTTGGCAATTTAAAAAGTTTAACAGATAACTCTTATTTTGCAGGCTTCTAGGAATTCACTATCGTGTGCCCCCCCCCCTCTCATCCTGCTGCATTTATATTTAGCAGCAGAACTCAATGTCATCAGTCCCAGAAGGCGTTACAACACAGCTAAGCTTTACAAACACCACACCGTGCCAAGCGAAGTCCACCAGATATGGATTTAAGCCCACAGCAACACCAAACTCCTCCAGGTGGTATGTGGCCTGTGTTTGTTTTACTGATTCCCCACATGCTACACTTTCGTACTCCGTGCTCGGAGCCATGTCACACAACATATCACACCTGTCAGGTGAAGTGTTGGTTTTGGATCCGTCTCGCTCAGACTATGATGCATGGCAACAGAACACCGCTGCATCCAAACGGCGGAGCGTGTGGGGGAGTGTTGCTGTGCGAATGAACTCCCCGCAGCCGAAACGCTCACCAGTGGAAAAACAGGACTGTTAGGAGAGACCACACAAAGAATACAACACACAAAACGCAACAAAGAAGACTGACATTTGAAGGATTTATTACTTTCTGTATATTAGTGTGAGCAGCGACAAAAACACGTGTGCTTATTCCAGAGCATTTAGACACTCAAGTATGTTAAGTTGATGTTGAAACTTGTTCACAGCAGTCTGATGAATTACGATGCAGTACATTCCTGTAACACTCTCATCAAATAAATGTCTCCAATAAAGGCCCATAGCAGAGAAAGAGGAACATAAAATACAACAGCATGTGGAAATGGGCATCGGTGTAAAAAAAAACTTTATTACTTTTTACAAATCTTTTTTCATGAATTAATGGACAGTAGAACTGATACACAGGCCTCCAGGATGTTACTGCGTTATGAATGTGTAGTGCAACGGTGGTCTGGAAGCGTCTGCGAGTCGCAGGACACACTCGGTTAACGTTGTATTAAAGTTTCCCATGTATAACATTGCAAAAGTAGTTCCGGAGTGAACAGATGAATGAGCAGATTTGAGATTTTTACAGCGAGTGTACATTTCAGAGTGGTAGGCGAGACCGCTCTGCAGCTCCACAGTTGTTTTCCCATCGATCCCGGCCGATGTGTCATTATGATGGATTGCTCCGTGGGCTTGTGGGAGAGCGGCGCGGGGCCCCGTCGTATTGACAAGGCTCCCGTTCGCCTCTCCTCCTCTCGTTAAGTACTTCTCTCCCAAGTTAATGAACTAAAAACAGGCAGGGTTGCAGGGGGGAGAATGATTTGCGATTTGTCTCTCGAGTTTATGTTTCGTTCGCTTTTGGAAAGACTCGGTGATGAAATAAAGAGCCAGGATTGCATAGATTTGATTCATGGAATTCGTATGACTGAAATGTCCCCATGTTGTGTCACTTTTTTTCCATGGAAACTTAAATCTCAAGAAAAGCACTTTATCCAGACTGTCCTGTTTGCCGAATTTATGAAAAAAAGAAGCTGAATTGACTCGCAACTTTAGCACACAAGGTTAGTGAACAAACTATAAGAAAAAAAAAGGCAGATAAACAGATTTTTAACAACCGCAGATATGATACAATTCTCAGCTCGGGGAAATCTTTGGGGACCGACCCAAATTGGCAGCAGGCGGAAGATGTGGCCTCATTCAGACAGTCTAATCTGGCATCTGTTATTGCAGACAGAATCAGTGGGCCCACGGGGCCGCCAGGAGAGCACAGATAGAGGTGTAATTGAGAGCTGCAGTTTAGATCTAATAGGAAAATGAGATGAGATGGAGTCGAAGTTCGGGTGAGTGTCCAAGACAATCGGCTTTTATCTGGAGCTGTAGTCACGGGGAGCGGAGGGCCGCCAGGGTTCGGCGAGTGCCTGCTGCATTGGTTGCAATCTCTGCGAAAGCAGGAGTTGCCAATATAGGTTACTGCCTGACATAGATTTATCAGCAGCTACACTTTGCAAAGTTCCCCGTGTGGGATGTCACCTCGCTTTCCAATTAGGAGTGAGTCAGCGCTGTGTAAGCTGATATTTATATATGATCTACATATTGCAAGTGTCAACCGTCGGCTGCGTCGCGTCTCATCAGGCAAGATGAAAAGGAAAAGACACACTTTCCAACATCTAATTTTAAATCTCAAGTCTCAAACACCCCCCCATCCCGTGAGCAGCGCTCTGTCACTCCGCAGTCCTGCGAATATCACCCAATTTTCTACAACACACCAGCCTGCGATAGAGGTCTGAACCACCGTGTTGGACGGAGGTTATTTGGAGGAAAGATGCGTCGCTGTTCCGGTAAACCGCTCGTCTTTGAACTCAAGGCAGCTCCGCCCGCCCGCCCGCCCGCCCGCCCCCTGTGCTCTGCCCTCGTCCCCACCTGTGTTTCATCGTCACACCGTGGTGATCTTCTTGTCCTTGGTGGCCTGTTTGATGGCGGCCTGCTCGCAGATGATCTCCTTCAGCCTCTGCAGCCGGATGTTTTGAGTGCTCAGGTCCCCGACGCCCGTCTGGCTGCGGTGCAGCAGGGACAGGGCGTTGATGTACTCCAGCTCGGTGTAGCGGACGCCCTGGTCCACCACCAGGTTGAGCAGCTCATCCGCCGTGTTGTACAGCATCTCGTAGTACTGCCTGTGGAGGGAGAGAAGGGGGGGGGGGGGCAGGAAGTTAGCAATGGAGCAAAATCACCGGAGTTGCAAAAAAGAGCCAGGAAAGAAATAGAATAGATAAGGGTTTATTTATATTTGTTGTTTGAACACTGCGATACTGCTTGGCTGCGACTGGATACTCAGATTGGGGATAACTGTATCTCAGGTGTGTGGGAGGAGGCTGCGTTTTGTTGGAGGTTTTATATCCGGCTATCTGTATCTCCTTCTGGGGACGGCAGGGAGAAGAACTGATAGGACACTGCATCATGTCCAACTGTGACGTTCTGCTGGCTGCTGCTCAGGAAGTCTGGTGTCCAAACACACAGCGGAAGACATAAGCTGAGGTCACTTAAAGAATAGGGGACTTATGAGTCAGAAGCAAGCGCTCCGGCAGCACTTTAAATTCCTGTGTTTCTCCTTTTTTCTTCCCCCCGCAGTCCGGAATCAAAAGGAACAACAACAACAACAACAACAAAGAAGAAAAACACAAAAGCCCGCCTGACTGCTGTTGCTGTCAGGCCCAATTTCCTTAAAAAGGACTTCAAGGACCTCACCCTGCCGCCGCTGGGAGCTCAAGGTAGAGGGAAAACATTCACCGGGTACAAACTACTGAGACCGTTTTAATGAAAGGCTGTTGACAAAGCCAAAGGAGGAAAGAGGTGTGTGTAGAATTAATAGGTCTTTAACCAGGACCTAATACCTCAATAGGCCATTTGAAAAAGACCATGAAGTACATACTGATAAAGCTGGGCACAAAGGGAGAGTTGCTATTGTGGAGCAGCACAGGCTTCTGCCTGCTGGCTGCGGCAACGCGCTGAAAGGTCAAACACGGCAAACAAAAGTGGGGAGACATTTTCTGCGGATTCATTACACCGTCTATGTGTTTGTTTGGTTCGCAGCAGAATATTTTACAGGCGGCCCCGCTTGTGCAGGTGAGCAAAAGACTGGCGGACCCATTAGCATCGGGTTACTGAAGAGACACAACACTGGCCCATAAATATGGATTTTAGTGGGAGGGTAACTTGTCATAAACACAACCATCCCGCACAACCACACAAGCCCGGAGGAGAAGGTAAAGCAGCGCTGGGACGCAGGACAAACTGTTTGTCTTTGCTCGGGGGCAAAACAGGCCAAATGCTTTGGAGAGCGAAAGCAGCTGCGTGTTGCCGGATCGCTCTGCGACGGACGGCCTGAGATGCAGACGCGCGGAGGAAAAAAGATTTCACCGCCATCCGCCGCCGGCTACGAGGGAGATCCTGCACTCGGCTGATACGCTGCGCGATAAGCTTCCGTACAGTAGCCTGAGATGCTGCCGGGGCAGGAGGACAGATGTTGAAGATGATCGCTGCACTTTGTGGCGATGACTGAGCAACAAGTTGGCTTTCTTTTGCACATATACGGTCGATAAATCAATTCAGATTCAGCAAAGCCACACGTAATCTTTTAACTTGTTATTAACAAGATGGAGGCAAATAGAGCAACAGTTGCAACTGTGGAGGTAATTTGTATTTGCACTGCATGACTGTAAAACAATGACAGGATGTTGATATTCCAGCTCCATTGTTCCTGCGACACTGTCTTCGGAGCTGGGGGGAAAAACGGCTTCCTTCGCGAACACAAACTGGCCACCTTGACCAAGGACAGGTGCTGGTCAGTCAACCGCGGAGGCACCTGCTGCTTTGTGAGAGCAGCTACTTAGCGAAGAGAGCGAAGTGTAGCTGTGACATTGTTAGGCTGAAGGAAGAGAGGAAAAAAAACATCGGAGGTGTTGCATCAGAAAAAGGAGGGAAAAAAAACGTCAGGTGAAACCAGCTTCGGGTGTTTCTTTGTGTGCAACAGCAAGAAAACAAAAGGTTTGTTTACGATGCTGGGTGGAGATGGCTGAGCTGAACGGAGGCGAAACGATTCAGACGATTCCGAAAGAGTTTGAGGGGAAGAAAGACAGGAATGAAACAGAATCTTTATCTCATTTGTTTAGCTCCACCACACATCCCAGACCCATTCCCTTCTTGAGATGTTCATTTTCGATGCTAACGAGGCATTAATGAGCACTTAGGGAGCTTCTGTTCCGAGGTGCTTTATGCGCTGTCATTTCGAAGATCCGACGGCGGCAACGGGTCTGGAAAGAGAAATATGGGGGGCAGAGTGAGCGAGATGGAGCGGCTCAAAGAAAAACAGAGGGATGACTAAAAGAACAGCGCCGCATCGGATCTGTTTTTTGGCCTTCCCTTGACAAGTGATGCCCTTGGTCGCCCAAGCATTTGCATTCCGTCTCACTCTCGACTCGCTCTCGTTCTCTCTCCAAGGCCCCCGTTCATCTTTTCATCCCTGAGCTCATTTATGAAAAACATTTTCAATATTGATGAGAGCAACATTAGTTTACACCTTAACAGGAGGAAAGACAGATAAAGAGGCAAACAAACTGGCATCAGATGGGTCCCATTTGTGGCGTTATCGCGTAATAAAACGTGTCCTGCTTCCGAACGTTTGTCTTTCTGCCTGACGAATATCAGATGCGTCTCCCAGCTCGGAGCCTGCTTGTATCTACCGGGAGTTCTGCGGCACGACACGCGTTCCCATTTCGTCCCCCAGACTCAGCACTTAACTGCACGCTTGAGGCAAATCACCTCGTTATGTGATCTAATAGGAGGAACGCGCGAAGCCACGACAAAGAAACACACTTGTTTCATTTCGTCTTCCAACGGAAATCTTTCCTCTGACTGGGAAACACAGGTGATTAAACCAGCTGTATGAGGAAACTGGCTGAAACTGCACCTGATGACCTGAGCCACCGCGTTATAACCCCCGAAAGCAGCAAAAATCACTGCAAACGCGGTGAATTTTTTTGTTTGCTCTTGCTTCAGTAACTCACTGGTGTACACAGGCCCAAAGCAGCACACGTTAGCGGACTCTAACCGCTTGTGGATGCAAATGTTTGCCAGCAGGGTGCTTCTCCCTGCTGCTCAGTGCGAGCTGCAGGATGCTGAGGGAGCTGCAGCGAGTAAATTATGGTTGGAGAATCAGGGAAACTTTAGTTCCCAGTAAAATCTGTGTAGGTAGTGACTGAGCGTCCTGCAGTATTATAGCAACGATCATTTTTGTCACGGCATTTAAAAGAGCCAATCCCATAGATGACTCGCTAGGAGCAGGTCTGCTCATACTCGTTTCAAACTTGATGAAAGGGCGCTAAATCCACAGCGCGGTTTGTTGTCCTTCCTGCCGCATCGAACATCAAAACACAGCGGCTACAGCGGCGCGGAGACTGTCAGCTGGTCGTTAAGGGTACACGTTTGCCTGCGTGTCTGAGCTGTGAGGACAGCTGGTGATCTGGCCTCGGATCAGCTCAGGGAGGGAGCGAGAGATGGGGGGGGGGTTCAGGAAGAATAGAAAAAAAGCCTGAGGTGTGTGCTTGTGTGTAACTGTATCTATCTCTCCTCGTGTCTGAATGATGTATGTTAGTATGCGCCGAAAAACACTTTCAAACAGTTCATTACCCAAGCAGTTGGAAAGCCATTTGCCAAACAGGGTAAGGGCTGTTAATAAGATTAAAATCTCTCAGCACCCCACCATCAGGAAGGAACCCCTGGTGAAACTCGCTCAATGCAGCACACACACACACTCAAACACACACACACGCGCACGGACTTATTTCCCCTCTAAACATAGTTGTTAATGAAAGCTGCTTTCTTCCTCCCCACAAAGTAAATTGTTGTCTTGATTGCCCTGCGTCTTTAGGTCTTGGGCTATATGTTAATGATCCACGCTTCCGCTCTGAAAATCCTCCGTTGCCCCTTTAATGGCGGATAATCTGGATGCAAAGTGCAGCGCGGGGGTTCAGAGGGGATCGACTTAGTCTCTTAATTAATCAAAGGTGGGTTCCGGGCATCACTTGAAATAAACCAATCGCACTTGATCTCCCAAGCGTCATCTCGCACACCTTTTAAAAACCAGCTGAGCTCGCACCTTTGAGGACGCTGCAAAAACGACAGATTGACATGCTGCAGGTGTAACAGGAAGTGCACCCAAAACGACCAACAATATGACTCATAGCCTTTAGCTGAGCAATGTCATGTGATAGTAACGTTGTCTTCTTCAAAAACAGCAGACCTGATGGATATATTTCTCGAACTTTGTGCGAAAGTCTCTTTTTTTCTCTTTGGATACATAGAAAACATCAATCGGGCCTCAAAAGTCGACAGTTGGGCCGAAAAAAACCCCCACTGATTCTTTGTGCGCAGTTTTGCACCATAATTGGATTTCGACTGCTTCGAGGCAGCGCTGCATTAACAATGTATGTGACGGCACCTTTTGACTGTAACTGCTCTTGCACGGCACTTTTAACACATGTTCTGTTCGACCCAGCCTTCTACGAGATGGGAGTTCAAGCCCTTTCCCCCATTCCCTCCCTTCTGCGCCCCCCCCCCCACACACACTTACTTTTTTAACATGCATCCTTCATAAGAGCTATCTATAGGAGCACTCATTAAGTAATTTGTTCTCGTGTGTGCGTGAGCGTCAATTTGCCCCCGCGGTGTTCTTTCTATTAAGTTTTACTCAGCTCCCCTGCTCCCCGACTTCATCTACAAATAATATTAAGACAATTTATGGCGCGAGGACGCAACGCAGGACAGACAGTTTTGTACGTCACAATGCCGCTGGGCTAAAGTAGAGAGAGGCGGGGTGGTGGCGGGGGGTAGAGAGAGAGAGAGAGTGAGAGGGGGGAAAAAAGACAAGAGTGAAGAAAAGTGAGTGAAAGACGAGAATCAGCACAATTCATTTCCCCTCATTTCCAGCGTGTACAATATTAAGGCCATTACAGGCTGCCTCTGTCAGCGCGTTTGCAACAACACATTAGTTAGTGGGGGGAGAGAGGAGGCGGTGGAGGAGGAGGAGGGGCGAAGAGGTGGTGGGGAGAAGAAATAATGGCAGAGTCGGTGGATCAACCTTTCAAGCTGCTGGATCAAAGGATCGTTGCAGCAGTAACAAATACTTACTGATAGCAACAACATGGCCTGTGACCACTTTCCTCTCAAATCGGTGTCATCATAACGATTCGTTTGAAACATAAACAATCTTAAAATTGATATTAAAGCAGCAGCGAATTGACTTAAGCTTCAAAAATGTGAATAATTCCTCAAATCTTGTTTCTTTGCTCTGTTTTTAAGGTTATTTCCAGCTTCTTTATTTCAATTCGCTCATCGCTTCTCAAGATGAGGCATTCAGGTGTAGGACGCTGTAAAGCGAGCGCTCTGTCAGTTTCCCTTCTCTTATGTTCTTCCCTCTCTTTTTTCCCCCCTTCTTATACATCTTCTCCTCTCTGCTTTGACAGAAGTAATTTCTGAGTGCAGTTGTGTGCCGGAAAGCATGTCGCGTCACTGTGGAGGCTGGCGAACGCGAGCTGTCGTGTGTGTGTGATCTCGACTGCGGTATCGCTGTACATTTACCAGACTTATCACTGGTGTGACGATCATGTTTATTCTGTCAAATTGATCCGTTGGGACGCGCGACAGAAATGCATAATTTTGTTTTTGGAAATGAAAAAGTGGTTTGAAATCTGTTTAAAAACCAAGTGGTTCCCAAAACTAAGCGAGCGACGCCTGAATTGATTCACGGTACTTTCAGAGGTAAATGTTTTTTAAGAAATTAGCCTGCTTAGCGTGGATGTAATCTCGAATGCTACATCCCTCTGCCTGGTTCGATTTCTTCCTGAAGCCCCCCCCCCTCCCTCCCTCCTTCTGTCTTCCTCTCCCTCCAGAGCACTGCATTTGTCTCTCTGCTGGTAATGAGGAAAGGTCTGCAGAGACTCCCAGACTGAAGCTTCATCAGCAAAGACCAGTCTCATCATGCTGCGCCATGCACAATAAACACACACACACACACACACACACACGTGCGCGCACTCTCACACATCAGCAAAGACGTGCGTCATCAAGCTGTGAGGAGCACACACACACAAACACACACACAAACACACACACCCGCGCCCAGAGACAGCCTTCATCAGCAAAGACCAGTCTCATCATACTGCATCTTGCGCATGCACGCAGAAAGAATAATGGGAGGGGGGGGGGTCTGAGGGAAGAAGGGGGGGGGGGGTTCAGTACTGCAGGGGTCGATGCAGGTGATTGGATGATGACTGGGACAAAAGAGAGGGAGGGAGAGAAGAAGGAGTGAGAGATAAAAG
>JASSRZ010000032.1:7780754-7790862 GCA_032164315.1 Malacoctenus gilli | reverse complement strand
TGTGTGTGTGTGTGTGTGTGTGTGTGTGTGTGTGTGTGTGTGTGTGTGTGTGTGTGTGTGTGTGTGAGTGTGTGTTTTCTCACCTGCAGAACGGGTCTCTGGACCCCCAGGAGCTTCATGGTATCAGCGCTGGCGAGGATCTTCAAGGGGTCCGACGCTTTGCTCACCGCCTCAATTTCCTTGTTGATCTCGGTCCGCACCTGGAGTTTGTTGGAGTGAGGGAAAAAACTTCACACTGAACTGTTTCTATTAAAGACGCAAAAAACCGTTTGTTCCGCTCTGCAGGCTGTTGGGAGTCAGGCGACGGGGACCCTGTGTACCCATTCGACAACTCCTGGCGGTGAAAACATTCCCGCCGGTCCCCCGTAATTCAAATTAGCTTCCTATATTTCATGTCCGAGAACCGCTCGTTTCCAGAAGGCTGCTTCGGTAGAGAAACACAGCAGAAGGAACGAAAGAGTAACCGCGGCCAAACCTCCAGCCAGAGAGCTGAATAACAGTCGCATTTGTACTTACAAGCAAGTTTACCGGAACAGTTTTGAGCCCAAAGTCAGAAACACAGTGATTCGTAGCGACACTGACCCCTGCCAGATTTCTTTGTTCACAAACAGGAACAGGACTTTTTGATGACAGCATTCAGTCTGACTATCAATACAGAGCATGGATTTGCCGTCACTGACCTGGTTGAGGAAGAGGTCGTTGATGTAGTAGGTGAGGAACGCTCGCAGCTGGCACTGCTTGGCCTGGCCCGGTCCCATGTTCATTTCAATCTCCTGAATGAATCTGAAAAAAACACAGAGGCGAGGCAAACAAGCATGAAAACGGCGCCACATCAGAGAATAGTGGCCAATTTACACTTGAAATAATTGAAATGTTATCACAGGAACGACGAGGCGCGGGATCGAGAGCAGACACCGAGCAGGTTAGCATCAGTCGGATCAGCATCAATAGCAGAGGTAAGATCTGCCAGGGGAACTCATTTTGGAGAGCTTTAAATGCCTCTCAAGGTGCCTTTGAGAGAAGCAGTTACACAAACTGCTTCACTGAAGCCGTTCAAAGGCGTTACAGCAAGACTTTAGTTGTACTGTCAGATCCGAGCGTTTTTTATGGTGGAAAAAGTGCGAGTAACAAAGCTGTTTACTGCACTAATGACACCAACCGATCAGAGCGGCAGGATGCACACACTGAACTCCCCCAGGAAGCTGGTGTCTGGTTGGTCAGATAGGGTCAGACAGTTATGTATGGCTTGGTGGAGGCACACACACACCTCGTTTGTCAGGGAATCACTGGTCACTGGCCTTGTCTCACACACACCACGGGGCAAAGCATGCAAGAGTAAGTGCCTCCTCAAGCGTTCAGCACATATAAATGCACAAATAAATCAAACTCCTCAGAAAAAGATTTCTTTGACCCACAAGACCTCGAATGCATGACCCAAACTTTGAAGAGACAGCGGCACAGAAAACCTGCTTTGCGTGACAAAAACTTGAAAAACCGAAGGTGCCGACAGACCGAGATTTGATTGGACGGCGTGGGAGGACCTCAGAGTGTCTCTGTTGTCGTAATGTGAAGAGAAAGTGAGATCCAGAGAGCTGCAGCACTGCAGACAACAAGGGACACGCTTTATGCAGGAGTATAGATCAGCGGAGGAGGATGATTGATTAGCTGAAGCTAAGCTTACACGCACACACACGCGCGCGCGCACACACACAGAAACACACACACACAAAAAGGCAAATAAAAAGAGAAAATACGCAAAAAGCTTGAGCTGTAGATCATACTACTCAGCACTGTACCCAATTAGTCAGCAAGAGCTGAGGCAGTGCATTTGCGTGCGTGTGCGTGTGCGCGCGTGTGTGTGTGCGTGCGTGTGTCAGAGTAAGCAAGAGAGAGACAGAGTGAGCGAGGAACCTAAACCTATTCCAAATCCTTCATTGATTCCTGCTGAAACTCCAGCACAACAGAAAGTTAAGTAGGAAAAACTCTTCTGTGGCCTCATTAAAACAGTCTGACTTGCAAAACAATGGGGGCCCGATATAGAGCCTCTCAGTGTAAATATACGTCGTCGAAAGCGCCGTTTAAACGCGTCTCCCTCACAAAGAAAAAATACAATTTTTGCTGACAACTTAATTCCCACGAAATCAATCTCTGGGATAAAAGTTGCCAGTTTCGAAAACGTGCATCATGTTGTTCCGCGATCCATCGCGTGCTGTCATTATTGTCATTGTTTCAATTCAAGTGTCAGGATGATGGATCTTTAAGTTAGTGTGCGAGCACAGATGGATTTTTGTAGGCAGGGGTGATAACGTTTGAGTAATGTAGCAGGGACGAGGCAGTAAAACGGCTTTGTCTATCCAGACGGCCATCTGGCGCGGAGCCGCGGGCCCCCCCGGTCCCCAGCATTCCCGGCCCACGGGTGCAGCGGGGAAGTTTAGCCGAGGTAACCGGGCTAAAAGCACTGCGGGGACCTACAATGCCCGGGCGAGCCCCGAAGAGCACATGTCAGCAGAATTTACATTTTAAGAGTGTAACTTCAGCGAGCGAGACAACACGTATTTACCGAAATGCTTTTGGAGTGGATTCGGAGAAAAGCGCTTCGGAATATAGAGGAGCGGGGCTGGTTAAAATGCAAATGGATAAATAAACGTGTGGAAAAGCGGAGCGGAGCGGTGACTTCCAAATGGATCCTGAAAGAAAATCTCTCCCGGCTTATTACCATTACAGCCACGTCTCCCGAAACCGTCTGCCGTTCTGATGGCATGACACACTGTAGAGAGAATAAAAGCTTCTGATGATGATGACAGTGGTGGTGATTACAAATGACACCAAACATGCTCTCTCTCTCTGTCTCTCTGTCTCTCTCTCTCTCTCTCTCTCTCTCGCCTTCAACTTGTCTAAAAACTCTGAGCAGTATTATTTCTGCGGGCTCCGCAAGGCCGTTTGCAAATCTAAACCTTCTAACGCGAGCCTCCTACACAGAGAGACCAGCGGACGCCGTGACCTCTCGCTGGAGAAATGACAGTGAGCCTCATTTGATCATCCAAGGCTACGACTGTGCTCGACTTTACGCTGGTCCTAACTTCCACTTTCACCCGTTCTCACGGCCGACTCCGCGACGCATCAAAAAAATGACCCGCATCTGAAGGATTCCGAACTTCCCCCGGCTTGGATTCCTTTATTGTCGACCGCCAAAGAGGTTTCTCTTTTTGGTTTCCTGGTGTCTTCAGATTGATCCGTGAAAAGCATAAAAAGCAGGTAGCGCTCGACAAGGCTCATTATTGTCACTGAAAAAAAGTGTCTTCGCAACGGCGCGGGGGAGAGCACACCTCTATTCACAATCCCTCCCAACGTAAAAGCCGATTTAATGGTAGACAAATCTATAAATGGCGCACATGCCTTCTTAAATAGCTTCCATTTACCTTCACAACCATGAGACTTTCATTGGATGCTTTCAATGCCGCGAGAAGCGAGTAACGGGGTCCGCCTCGGCTCATGATGCTGTTATAATTGGACCCGATGTGACGTTAACAATGTCAGTTTCATTGCAAGGTGACAACAAAACACACCAGTCAACCATATGGCAGCTGTACGCGGCAGAGGTGTCAGCCAAGTCGCTAAGGAGACGCTGCGAGAGCGAGTGGAGAGACGCAGCGTGACAACAACGCAGTGCGGACCCGTCGCTGTGTATGAAATCTTAATAACCTCAAATAATCTGCTTATCTGCCCTCGCAGGCACACGCGCGCGCGTGTGCCCTCGCACCCCGTCTCCAACCGGCCTAAAAATACGGCGGCCGACATTTACACGCCGACTGGCGAACAGGAAAGGTTGTAATAAAAGGGTGGCAATTACAAGAGGGGGGCTGGAATTGGATCGGTTGAGGTGCAACAGCTTGAGGTGCTGCTAATTGATTCACTGATTGGAATAATTGTTTGTAACAGCACAACATGTGCAACATTTAGTGCAGACGTAGCTTTAAAAACAACCTTCAAACTGTTGTGAACCTTTCCATTCGAGTGAAAGGAACTCGTCCAATGACAGCGAATTAAAATACGAAGCCAATCAAAGGTTTGTGGACGCACCAGAACATGTTCAAAGTTTGCAGTCACTAAGTGTTACGTTGAAGTGGTCATTGATCTAACAACTGACATCACTAAGAGTGTCTGAATGGGCAAATTTTGGCTTCTCTTTCACTTTTATTTGAAACATGCTTCAGCTAATAAATGAGAAAAACACTGGCAAATTATTAAAGATCAAACATATATGCTAATTAACATCCGACTTGGTTCAAAGCATTTTGAGACAGAAGCAATCTTTGATTTTGTCAAAAGTTAAAATGGACTAAAAAGAAGGAGATTTTTAACATAAAAAAGTCCAAACATCTCGTTAGCGATGGGAAAGTCCATTTATCCAATCAGACGCACAATAACCGCAAGAACAAATTTAACGAAAATTCCCTCGGTTTGTTGATGAAACCGTCATACTGTGTCGCGCTGACAGCAAGGGAGCTCCCATTCTCAGCCAAGTGGCAACAACCACGACACCAGTGATGTGAAAATCCAAGCACTGTGCGGCGCTGGATCCAACATGGCTGCACCAGTTGCACCTCAACCCCAGGATCTTGGAAGCAACCGCAGATGATTGCACTTGACAGCAGGTAATTATCTGTCATTAGGAAGCAGATGTCAGAGCCTTGAGTTTCGAGCAGGATAATTGTAAATGCCATGGCCTGCGTGGATGTACGTTGAGAAATAACATTCCTGACAGGCAGAATGTATTTATACAAACAGAAATTTGGCTAATGAGTGAACTCACTGTATCCTAGTGACTCCCTGATTATTCAGAAGGGGGTTGCTTGAACAAATACGAGCAGCAGACAGGGGACAAAGATGTTTCACAGCAACAGTTTTCAACTCGTTTCCCACCAGGAACGAGACCAAAGGAAACAAATGTCCCCTTAAATGGGAAGGGTTGGGATCCCATCGTCCGTCTCTATCTTCCAGCCGCGGCGTAATGATGCCGAAAGAGAAATGGGATAAAGACAAAGATTTAGGAAAGACGGCGGAATGAGAGTGTGCGCAGATCGATTAGGGACTCAGCGTTTTTAAATCTGCCAGAATTCCCCTCAGGCACGAACGCGTCGGCCACGGTGAATTCTGATTTGCCCGCCGAGCGATGGGGGGGCTTCTACTGTTAAGACCCGTCACACGCCAAGGACAGGACGAAGCCAAACTCTGGCAACTGCGAGCGAGAGAGCAGGAGCGGGGAGGGAGGGACGCGGCGCGGGAGTACCTGCGACCGTGCGACGCGCTAAATCACAGTGTCGCATGCGCGCTCATACACGCGCTGGCATAAAAATCTACAGCCGCAGTCAATAGAGTCCATCAATACACCACATCCAGGACACTTGAAAGCCCTTGTCAATATTATTCTTACTCGCATGGTCGCTGGAGGAGGATTACAAACACATGAAAGGATTTTAATGAATGGCGACACTTTATGAGCCTTTATGGCACAAACCAACATTAGCTTTCGTTCCGACCTGTCACGCGATAAATGCTCCAACGGCAGATTTTAATTGTTAACCAACTACACGGGCAATATTGATTCTCGGGGAATATTACACACCCCAATACCCTCTACTTAATTATTTCCACGGTGGCGTCGCATTAATGAAGTCGCACCTTTCGAATATAAAGAACCACTCGAGAGGATTCAGGGCATAAAACTCCGGGAATCCATCAAGCAGTCACGGAGACGGAAGGAATCACATTCTTTATGGATATAGGTTCAAAGTCACTCGCTCTTATATCTTCAATATGTATGTCTTTATTACCCTGCATATACTGTATTTTTGATTTATGTGCTCAAAAAGGAAGCAGTTTCCAGCCTGGCCACAGGATGGCACTGTGTCAGCTTCCTCAACCAGCTCAGGCAGCAGATGACCACCGAGCAGAAGACACTTTTCCTTTAAAACAAGCCAGTTTTTTTGGGGAGGGGGGGGAGAATTAAGATTCCAGTTGGTGTGCACCATCTGTAACCTGCGCAGGATTTGCTGTATGTGTGCTTGAGCACCAGAAACAGACAAGTGACGGGTGAAATCTTTGCGGGTTCCTTCTTCATTTTTTCTGCCTCTTTCTATTATGTGACAATAACTGTGTGTGATTAAGTGCACTAGCATGTGTTTTCAGCCGTCCCCGGTGAAATGCATATGGTCTTCCCACACACGCCGCCCACGCCTCTGCCAGCCTCCCTGCTGTTTGTACCCCGCGCCTGCCCCCCGACACCGCATCACATAAGCTGGAGGCTTTTCCTGTGTTTGCGGTGTGTGTGAGTGTGTTTTTCAGTGTGCTCTGGGGTGGGTGTGGGGCCATAAGCATGTGTTTGTCTAAGAGAAGAGGGAGGAGAAAAAAAAAGAGGAGAGAAAGCGAGGAAGATGCAAATGCGTTATGCAAATCAGGTGAGCGAGTGTGTCCACGTACAGCAGCAGGTATAAACGAGCTTGATAATCGGAAACCTCCACTTGGGAGAGCGAGATCAATGGAATCTGAAACAGGCCGATCCTCACGAGGTCCTTTTGTGCCACAACTTCATATAGATCACCATGAGTGGCAGGAAGGAAAAAAACGCAGTCATTCCTCTACGGCAATTAAAAGTAACCTTGGTTACAGACCTGGAATCGCTTCAACTGGTTGGTGGTAATCCCGATGAAAGCCCACTTATAGGATGTGAAACAAGTGCATTATTAATGTTGTGATACAAATGTTGGCTCAAAAGATGCAGCAATCAGGAAGCAACAGCGGCGACCGATGCTGCCAGACTCCACAGTGACACACGAGTCTCCGTCCATGTGGGGAACCAAACGGAAGCACTTTGCTGGTGTTGTATTCTCTGCAAATCTCTATTTACCATGTCGGCTTTCTGTCCTCAAAGAGACGGCATATTGAGAGCGAAAATCCAACTCTCGGAAACAGTTCTTGGAGCGATAAATCTCGACACAAGCTCGCTGCATTTCTGTGTGCAGGCTGAAAACGCTAAAACAGCGATGCCACACCCCCACGTTTCGCCACCTCCACCTTAACCTGGGAAGTCATCAGAAGTCGTCTAAGATCAAATTTTCAAAAAACAGTATCGCAACAGCAGAGAAATGCTACAGAACAAGTGTGGAAAAAAAAGCAAAAGTGTGAGTGATGTTCATTAGTGAATTTCTCTGAGTGACTTCCCAGCAAAGAGATGCATATCTGCAGACTTGCAACAGATGTTCATACTGCACACATGTGACAGTGCGCCCACACGTATAGTGCTTGCGTTCACATTTATGTGCGGGCACGGATTCGCCGTCAATATATGCGCATGATTGTGTGTTGCCGTGCGCGAGCTGCTCTGTCGCAGTGTGGCGCAGACCAATTAAAACGGGGAGATTGATGACCAGGGGCTCCGAGTAGCAGCGGCGGCGGCGGCAGCAGCAGACAAGCTGCTTCCTGCCGACAACAGGAAATGAGATGGCCTTGTTTAGCTGAGCCTGCCAACGCCAACACCACCGAGCTTCAAAGACAAATCACCACCTCGCCGCGGCTACTTGCCGACTCCTCCATCTTGCTACAGAGTACTCTCCACCCTCCATCTCTTTATCTTTCCTTAATTCCACCCCACACAGTGTCGCTCGTTAGTCTTTTATCTCAGTTATGTAGTTAAGAAGCAAAATATATGCTAAGTGTGGATGTACGCGCACCAAAGCGACCACTATTCATCGATATTAGGCTGCCATCGCCAAGTTGACATTCACTCACAAGTAGGAATAAGAATCCATGCTGTGACTACCTAAGTAGTGAAGAAGAAATGTGCTGCCTTCAGAGTTCACCATATCTGGGTTTATTCACTTCTAATAAGGTCAAGCAAGCTGAGACATAAAGTGCTGCTGCCTCCATCGACCGCTCATTTATTCCTATGCATCATCAGATTAAAAGTTGTCCAATAGGGGGTCCCTCTATTGCCCATCAAGCCAGAGCTGGTCTTGAAGACGCCCACTTTCCCCGGCGTGTTGCCTGAGGCGAGGAAATCATAGCAGCAGGGGGACGAACCTGTCCGCTGCTGCATCATTGCCATTCGCGACAGCCTCCACATTTCCGCTGGCTTTAGTCAGAGGAGCCTGGACTGCTGCTGCTGCTGCTGCCAATGATGAACCCCCCCCGCCCCCCCCCCGAGTAAAGTCTGATTTACTTTACTACTGTCTGTAATGCGGGGTGAAAAGAAGATATCATAAGCTGTTAAAAAGTAGCTGTATGAAACAGAGGAAATGAGGACGGCCTTCTCGATAAGAAGTCTTAATTTGTTTTGAAAGTCTAATTAAGGTTGGACTTTTAGATCCAGCTGGCGTTTTGCATTAATCACACACGCACACAAAAAAATTAAGTGCTCCCGAACCACTAATAGCCACACCATTTTAAGACCCGAAGCCAACTTGTATAAACACTTGTTATTTCCAATTTAATAGTTACGTTTTGCAAACCTTCCCTGTGGAGCGAAAGCGCGCATCTCCTATTCATTTTTAATGGCAGCTAACTGTTCCAACTTTCCTTGTATTTCTTGATTTTTTTTCCCCCATTTACTGTCCTGTGAAAGGAGGAGGCCTGGGGGATGCAACGGGAGGTTTTAGCTCTCTCAGAGGCAGCGTTGAGTCATTAAGACGGCGGAGAAGGAAGAGAGCCTGAATGTCACAATGGGAGACGACTGGGCCTAAATTACTGCTTTGGCGCCCACTGTACAATGTCAGTCAATACAGACAGAGAGGCAGGTGATGGCACTTTGAGAGTGTGGGTGTTTTTTCCTAATAACAAGCCTCAATTGCTTCGTTCAAACACAAGCGCAAACACACTCGTACGCACACGCACACACACACACACGTGCACACACACGCACACACACACACACACTCACACACACACACACACACACACAATCTAGCAAGATGGCCAGGTGCAGGCAAAATCCAGTATCTGGTCTGATTGTGCCCTGTTCAATGCTTAAGTATTTTAAGTGTTCATCTGCTCCTTAGAAAAAAAACGAGTCTGATTAACAAGCGAGCTCTAAGTGGCCCCCCGCAGGAGGAGGGGGGCTGCTTTATTAAAGGAAGCCAAGAAGCAAGAAAAATTAAGCTGATAAAGTAAAACACAGACGATTAAAGTGAGTCTCACACGGAACAAAATAGTGTTCGCACCTTCATTCTGGCCTGTGTTCGCCAATGAGAGAACGAAAACGGCCATGTCAACACCCCCCCCGAAATGGCAAAACGCACGATGTTTTAAAGACTCAAGCTTGTAGTACCATGTCAGACCAGTAGGTGATGCGGCGAGTCAAGCCAACTTCTTCAATTTAAGCAAAATAAAAGCAGAAATAGCGAAAATACATCAAGCACAGAGACAAACTATGAAACTCAGTGGCTCACTGCTGCTACACACAGCAGACAAGTTGCACTACTTAAATCTGTAATCTACAAAAAAAGGACCTTTCAAAGGCCATAGAAATGTGTACATTGTGAATACCTACAGCTCCCCTTAAAAACAGGTCAGGAATCCATTGAATAAGTATAACAAGGTGACTCTGAGTGAGAAACTTGCATTTTGTCTCTAATGTGTTTGCTGTTTCTCTGGGCGCGCTCCTTCTCAGTTTCAGCAAGAGCTAAAAGACAAAGGGTCAAAGGAGGAAGAAGGAGATAGAGGCTGTGGACCTAATTAAAGGTACTGCCCACTCGGAGTTTGCAGTCTTAACTCTGAACCACAGAAAAGGCGAAGAGAGAAAGAGAGGGGGGGGAGAAACACGCTGGTTTTTTTTTAGTCTGTGAGGGGTGAAAAAAGGCTTATCTGAGTGACGACTTCTCGGAAAATGTTGCCTTCGTTCATTAGACAAACAAGTCTAACTTTTCAAATTGTCGAGTAGCGAGAAAGTGTCAGATAAAGAGCCGAGGCAGAGCTGATTTGAAGTGTTAAACCCCGCTTCTGTCTCTTTTGTAAACACTGGCTGAACCAGAGGCGCACGCACGCACGCACACACACACACACGCACGCACACACACACACACACACACACACACACACACACACACACACACAC
>JASSRZ010000032.1:7749541-7770500 GCA_032164315.1 Malacoctenus gilli | reverse complement strand
AGTCAGACTTAAGACAAGACAGCCGCCATGCATTTTAATAGCCTGCACACAGACACGTCTCGGAGGTTGACTACAAATTCCAGTGTTCGCGGGGAGACGTACTCTTCACCTATAATTAAGAAACAGCTGACTAAATGAATATTAAAGACCAGACCAAAAAAAAATCACTTTTGCCATTTTGTACACGAGTTGTCTCATTTGAGCAGGTCAGGCAGGGCGAAGATAAACAGCGCCCTGTCACGATTTGATCCCAACAATTATTTCTTGATCAGGCGATTTGTCTTCGTTTTTTAATCTCTCACTGAATTGGTGCTTTTGAAGCGACCCGTTGAATTGTCTCAGGGATAAACATCATAAGAGGCTGTAATCACAGAATTTAAAGACTGTGGTTAACAAATACCAATGTAATGGACTCTAATCTTCTTTAATTTGGTCCGTCATGCACCTAAAGATCGATTTCTTATATACAAAGAGAAAGAAAAGAAAGGTGTGAAGGGGACCTAAAAGAAACAACTGATTTTATTTGACGTTCTGCTCGAATTCAAGGGGATGTGCGGAAATTTTCCCATTCTCTTCCTTTTTAAAAGTAAAAGATGAATACACTGAAATGTAACCAGACTGCATGTACGACCTGAAAAACGAGTGCTTACAATCCAGACAGAACACAAAGACTTCTTCAAATATTATCTCCGGGAGAATTTGTGAGAACTCTTCATCGCTTGTTTCTGTTCGACTGCTTGATAAAAAACCTCCCCAGACATCCTCCATTTCGCCGCTTTTTATAGGGATCTCCATCTGAATTTGCTGCTCAGGAGGGGGACTTAATGAAGAGGATGAAATTTGTGCAGAATCATGGCGCGCATCCTTCTCACCACAGGCGACAGCAGTAGGAGGCGGGACACTCTTCTCCTCCTCTCGTCAACTCGCTCCCCTCTCGCTCTCCGTTCCTTTTTATCGCTCGCACCGTTGTCCTTTCCTTCTCGCTCTCCCCCGAGCGCTCGCTGTCAATCCCTAACCTTCAGACTCCTCTTTCTCGCGCGCACATATTTCTCATTCAGCCGTGAACTCTTGTCACTAACTTCAGGCAGACGCGCCGCACATCAAGAAAGAAAAGCACTTCAATAAGCAGACGCTCCGTGAGCGCTCGTTCAACAAGTTGTCGAGCCGAAACGTTTGTCTCACTCCAGCCGCTCTGACCTTATTCAAAGATCAGGCGGATAAGCATGAGGTTTATTTATGTTTTGAAGAAAAACAAAACAAGCCCTTGAATTCAATGTCACTAAATGAGACAATAAAAAAACGATTAAATAAGGAATAAGAACCAACATTTCTCAGCGAAGCATCATTCTGTTGCAATAAGCTCTTGAGCAATCAAGCGGACGAGTCCTGAAATTCTTTCATCCATCCATCCTTCATACCACTTTAACTTGGAGGCACAACTTAGACTTAATGTCTCATATTTCTCATTTTTCAAAAGTAGAAGAAAGCAAGTAAGCCCTTTCTAAAAAGTCTAAATGCGAGTATTGAAATTGTGGGAATGGCTCGATCAAAACAGTCATCATGTTTCATGTCCTGCGTGTGTAAAATGTGGCCACACGGCTCCATACGTCGCCATTCCCGGTCATTCTCCGGATGCTTAACAGGGGGAGATTAGGAGCTTGCTGAAGCCCTTCAAAATGCCAACCTCGTCCAGAGCGAGGGGTGTAAATACCACCCAAATGTCAGCAGGAGACCCCGCAAGTCAAACCAAATTGGCGGGTACATGCACAAATACTCTCCTTGCGCCGGCCCCGGTGTTTGTGTGTACAACTTTAAATACATACGCTCGCTGCTCCGACACATCCGGCAGAGCCGATCTTTATTTACTCACTGACTGCAGGCCGTAACCCCGCTGAACTGCCGAGCGGACAAGACAAATATTCAAAAGAGAGGGAAAAAAAACAGATGAATGTTTTGTCAATCTTGGGGTCAAAATGTCCTCTCTGGGTGTCTGCGGGCGCACGGCAAACTGTCCACACATGCTTTCAGCCAATTCTAACGTCTATGCTGGCACTGATGACATGATTAGATGACAAGCGCATGGACGGACTCAGTATTCAGATATGCACACGCACACCTCAAACTCGGCTATTGATCCGAGGCTTGACAAAGGGGGACGGCGAGCGTTCGCTGTGTCTGCCCGAGGTGACAGATTTAAAAGATGGTCACTGTAAATCCTCCGTACGGTCACTTTAAAAGACACATATGCACCGGGGCGATGTAAATAGAGACAAAATGGGAGACATTAGTCGCAGGTTAACAAGAAGTGCGCACAGGAGTCCCCTTTTCTCTTTACAATCCTTCTACGTTCTGGCACGCCGCCAGTTCTGGGTTGTAGCAGCCCAGATGCCCTCCCTCCTCCCCAGCCACTTTGCGCCGCTTCTGGGTGACCCTGAGGTCCCCCCGCCCCCCGCCCCAAAACAGGTGGGACGCATAATCCCGGATCAGAGCAGCTGAGGTGCAGGCTCGGTTCACTCGGGCTGCTTGTCGACATTCTGTCTGAAAGTAAACAGGCGGCAGGCCGCAGCATCACTCTCACTGAGATGTGCTTCACATACAGCTGAGAGCCAGAACACAACTCTCATTCGCGCCAACACAAACTGAACAGATAATCACTGAACTAGTGGATGTTTAACATCTTAGTTATAGTTTCACACTGGAGCAGAAACTCCTACCTTTCATGTGTATCTTGCTAGTTATAATCAGACCTCGATAGCTCTATTTTTTTTACATCTATCTTGCCAGAGCAGCGTTTTTAGGCTACAGACTTGCACAAACACCTTGTTTACAAAAGCTTATTGTGTTTTTTTGACGTGCTATCATTTCCAAATGCAGGAGAAGTCTATAAGATTGCGATGCTGCTGAAAAAAGGGGACAAGCAAAGAGTAACGGAGCATTCTGTGATCTCGTAAGCGCCAACGAAATATATCCCGACGCACAAAAGCCATTTGCAATCAAGCATTAAGATCCTTTTGTATCATCTCCCACGCATCGCCACTGATTTCCTGTGCCGCAGCCCCCCCAACAGCTTCTGTCATTAAAGCTGCCATGAGCTGCATGGCTGGCTGCAGGAGGTGTAGCGATCCATCAGCAGAGTGCCAGAGCTTCGCCATTAGAAAACCATCTGCAAGCAACAGCGCTCCGTTGGCACTACAAGTCTGGAGAGGCCAGGCTGAAGGGAGGGAGCGCGGCGGAAAAGGAGGCCTGTGTTCAAGGCAGTTTGCTTTGATTGATATGAACCATTACAGACAACATGGGAGAGGCAGGCAGAGAGCTAGTCACCGTTTTATTTTTGGTCATTTGTTCAGACAAAAGCTTGGCCGGCTCGACAGCGAACGGGGCCGCGACGCTGGTGTGTGTGTCAGAGAGTCGAAAAAATTTTAAAAAAGCACCAACGAGAGGTGGTGAAACAGACGGAGGGAAAGCTCCAAGGCCAAAGCAGAAGCAGAGAGACGTAAACAAACAAGCAAACACCTGCAAACAACCACCAAAAAAAACACATGTGTCGAGAATCAAGAGGATGACTTTAGGCAGCGATGATCAGTCAAAGCTGAACACTTCGGCTCCGGTCTGTGATGTGACGAGGGGGCGGGGCAGAGACACCCCTGACAGATGAGGCGACGGGCCGCCGTGTGACCGGATATTGTTTAGCAGTCAGTCCAACATGTTTTGGCCCCAGCCCGCGGATCATTTACCTTCCAGTACGTCCGAGCAAAATACCTGGATAAACAGGCAGCTGTTTTGTTCTGTGTGCTGATGACTGTTGGCTTTTGGCAGGTTCGCTTGTATTCACAAACTAATGGCCGCTCTCCACTGCCGAAAACATCCGAGCTGCTTTAACAGTCAAAAAGGAATCACTTAACCCGCGAGCTTACTTATTCAAAGAGTAAAACGCTTGGCAAAATGTGTGTTTATCCCGCTTGTTATGCATTAAAAAGTGTGAGATATGTGCCATTCACTGTGGTGTAGGAGCAGGAAAGAGCCCTCTTTAATGGGTCCTAGAAGGTAATGTATCACTGCACGAAGGCCAATTCAATTAAACTGTTTCGCGATTAGATTTACTCGACTCTACTGGGACTGGGGCGTTGTATAGAAAATGCCAGACGTACGGAGCATCAGCGCACGGACGGGCCGCTCAGAAAAGTCTCAGTTTAATGGGCAACATCACTGAGGGTGGCAGTCGAATCCAGTCCCAAGATGGCATCAACAAGCATTTTTGAACCGAAAGGACAACGTATGACATCAGGTGTGATTGACGACGTCCCACCAAACATTAGAAAGGCTGGAATCAATAGGTGGTCACCGAGAGCCCGTGAAACGTGATTAGTTTCACGTTTTACTGGCACTGAGTCATGTTCCGGGCTTCATTTGGTCGCGGGGGCTCGGACGGGTCAGGGTGGCACACCAGGGGCTTTTAAGGCACACATCTTGTTACGTTAATGGGATTTCCCCCCAAAGATATTCCAGTAAGGACGGCAGGTTTGGTTGTGAAATAACCTTTTTCAACTTTTTTTCTTTTAAATTTGGATTTAATTAGGTTCCACTTTACTGGAAGTATTTCCTCACGTGACACCCAGACAGATGATCTGACTCACAAGCTCCTTCACAGTCCGCAGGAAAAATGCCCAGGAACCGGGACCAACTAATACCAACATTTACAGTCGTTTGTTTTCAATTGCTGCTCGGCTGACCGCACTCGACTGTACGTTTGTCTCTTTCTGGGAATCGAAGGTGTTCCTTTGTTTGATTGTTGTTTTCTCTCTTGATTCATTTGCTCAGTAACTGCCCGTCGTCCTCTTGTCCCGCCTCCGACCCACCCTTGTGCTGATTGCAGTTCCTTCCCCTTAATCGCACCCACCCTTCCTGCCGTTTACAGACCACCTTGTTAGCTTCATTTTAAGCGGCGCGCTCTCCGTCAGCGGTTTGTCTTGTGCCGAGCGTCGAGCGTTCCATCTTGTTTTGGGATTCACCTCCTTTAGCCTCAGTCGGCCTGTCTGATTGCTCTCCTGTTACTGCCTGACAATAAACCTTGTTAAAACCGCCACTACCAGGTGAGTTTGATGTTTTTTCGCCGCCGTCTTCCGTCTTCGCCGAGGCTCCGTTTACCTGAGAAGCGGCTGGAAGATCACGGTGATGTTCCTGGCTCCGGGCTTACACACGAACTTCATCTCCCCTCCTTCAATCAGGTTGTCATCAGCACCGCCTAGAAAAACAGGAAACAGGACCCGACTTAATCAAAGTGCCAAAACAGGTGTGTACACAGAGGAGTGTTGCTGTGGAGAGCCTGAAGCCTTGGGAGACACTTAGAAGAAAGCGGCAGAGAGAGAGTGTCACTTTGTGGCAGCTCCAATTCACTCATTCTGTTTTATTGCTGGAAATTAGTCAAAAAAAGAAGCCCCATTGCACAGGTGCAAGAAGAGCAACAAACAGCGTTTAATGATTTGTCCTTCGACTGAATTATGGCGCCAACACCGTTCGCTCGCTCTCAACAGTGTGACTTGACTATTTACGACCAAAGATAAAACTCAAAATGATGCGCTCCAATAAAACAGGCTTCATCAACCATCACAGGTGTGATGTGGTCACATCAGTCAGACGCCGTGGCGCTCTGCCGCTTTATCGGGATGCATCCCGCGTGCTCGCACCCCTTCGCGGCCCCTCGTGTCACCGCGTGGGTGAGCCCCGGAGCTAACAGGGTTAATCAGAAAATCATTGCCGTGTAACACCCGGGGGGAGGTCGAGGGGGGAGATGCTGCAGGCGGGGCGAAAAGGGGAGATCACAGGGGAGAGGGAGAACACCGAAGCTCATTACCTTCGCTCATCCTGAAGTAATCAATATAATTGATAGAGGAGAAATTGCGACTTGTTGTCAATATGGCAAACTGTGGAGCGAAGGGATTGTCTGTGTGTGTGCGCGCGTGCGCGTGTGTGTGTGTGTGCACTCATGTACAAATGTTTTGAAAGGCTGTTTACGCATGAGTGCAGGCACACGTGTCTATATAGACAATCAGATGGTGTGATATCACGACGGGTTGATGAAGAACAAGACAAGCGGAGCAGCAAAGTGGCAGCCGTCCCGTCTTCATGCTGCAACGACAAAGCTCTTCTTTGGAAATTCTTGATTTGGTTAAGTCCCCCGACGCTCGGCGCGTTCACGAGAGTGGAATAGTGGAATAGACAGTGCAATAAATAATTTTCCTGGATTCAAATCGTTAAATCTCAACGTGAAACCTTTTACGACTCGGCAGGGGAAAAAAAAACCCACCCCGCACGCTACTGGTTTGTTGTATTCTCCTCAGGGATGCGAGGTCAAGTGTATCAAGTAAATAAAACGAAAAACACTGAGCAGAAATCAAACCAGACGGTGATCTCAGCTCCTTTGATGGAGTTTTGAAGGTTGTGTGTCGATGCATGGTGTCATGAAATGGGTTTTTTTCTCCCTCGGTTTGGCACACAAAGCCGCTCGCTGGGCTGCATTCTTCTGTTTCATTTCCATGCTGAATTCGGCCTTGCGAAGCTCGTGCGCAATCACACAAAGACACCTCGGCGCCGTGCGAACGCCTGTTCCGTGCTACCTGTGCGGCTGGCCTGGCCTCGCATTCAAATGCATATCAGTCCATTGTTGGCCGCGCAGGGCTGGAGAATACATTTATAACAGAACAAGTTTCATTTTAAAAGTGCGGGACACAACACTGTATTTTCATTAAGATGACAAGAGGAGCTTTGGAACTTGCAAAACTTTAAATCAGAGGGTTTTCTGATGCTGATCTGTCGCCAGGAAATTGGGCCTGTGTTGTGAGCTCATCGTCTTGTTGCTAAGTGGGGACCGAGATGAGGTCCAATTCCCTCCATCTCTCCACCCATTCATCCTTCCTTTGGTGCCAATTCAATTACGACTCAATTACAGGCTCCTAAACAAAGCTGCCGCCGACGCGCTGCCGTCCTCCTTCGCTCAATCATATTTTCGATCTCTTTCCCTCCATCTTTCTTACTCACCGGCCACCGATGTGGGGAGAGCTGGCGAAACTTTGCTTGCTGCTGTTGTTGTTTTTTATTCCCTTCATCAACTTGCGAATACTCAAGTCGCCATGAATAACATCAACGCGCCGCGGTCTCCGGGGGGTGTCGGCATTACTGGTTTGCTCCGGGGGCCGTGTCTAACTGGCAACTCCGCGCAAACACACAAACTCGGGCGCGCGCACGCACGCCAGAAAGACTGCTATGTATGTATTCCCAACGACGGTGACCAATTTAATTTCATGCTCTAAACATCTGCATCCGTGTCAGACAAAGAGGCGAGGAAGAGACCTCATTGATCCATGGGGTCTGGGACCAGCTGCCAACAGGGCATAGCACTGATGAATATTAAATAGGGGGGCATTAATATGCATGGCGTTTCTCGGAGTCGTCTAGACGTGACAGGGTGGCTCCGGTTCCAGGTCAGGATGCCCCCCCGAACTCCTGCCAGCCCTCGCTCAATCTTATATTTAAAGCATGATTTTGTTTGCCCGTCTGATTGGACGTATGGTGCGAATTTCTTCACCATTTTCGAGTATCTCGGAGCAACCGCGCGGCCTGGAGTGTGGGGTGTGTGTTTGTGTGTGTGTGTGGTCTGATCCCAGATTAGTGAGAGGGGTGTGTGTGGAGGAGGCGGAGTGCCCAGTGGGATGGCAAGTGAAAACTGGAAAGGAAGAAGTGACACATTTTAATGTGGCCAAATCTGCCTGAAATCCCCCTGGAGGGCCACTGCTCCATCTGCAGCACACACAGCTAAGCAGACATGACACACGAGTGTCCACACAAAGAGTCCAAGGAATCACAGAGGGACGAACGGACAGGTACCGATATGCGGACGCATACGCTACAGCGGCTCCAAAGCGCACAGCGAGACAGCGAGCCGAAAATAAACGGGCTCTGCCGAAACGTCGTAGACACCATATGCTCAAACACACACAGTGACACCCATCCAGACCCCTGTGGTGTCTCACCGTGCACTCTCCAGCCCACATCTAATCAAGTCAGGCAGTGACTTAGTGAAATTGCATTAGCCACACTTTCCTGGGTTTGATGAGAAATGGGTTTGATCCTGTGATGAATTCCAGCCATGCCCAGATTTAGGCAGGGAAAGAATGAACGTGTGACGCTTTCTTTAACACACTCGTGCAACAGCCCCCCCCGACACACACACACACACACACCCCTGAGGCCAGCGCCTTTCTGTATGCATCTGCAAGTGCAAAAGAGAGGACAAGATGAGGACAGACAGGCGCCGCATTGGTCCTAATCCCCTAATTTACAAGTGTTTTCAATCTGTTTTGTGTCCACGAGTGTAATTTTGGATTTTGCTTATACGGCCAAAATAACGGTGGTGAACGCAGCACTTTGTGAAACTGCATACAATTTAGTCTGGAAGCGCACGTACAGGACACTCGAAATCTTTGAACGCTGCAGTCGGAGTTGTTTAAAACAGAAAAACAAATAAACTTAAGAACTCAAAACGTGAAGGAAAAAATGGATCCACTTTCCTTTCTGACTCCCCTCACGCGACTGCTTTTCTTTTTGTTTCACAAAGGCTCAAATGTTGTTATTTTTTTCTCTCCGGTTGATGATTTTGGGGGGGAAAAAATGTCTCGCATCCTGGTACAAGCCGCGCTCGCTCGCCTGGGCACAATAGTCTCGCGGATCCCGTGATTGCAGCCGAACACGGCGAGGGGTTTCGTGTTTGTGTGTCACCACAAAGGTCAGCTCACGAGGATGAGAGACACCTGTGATTGCTCTGGCTCGCTCCTGATTGGAGCTGGCTGCGAGCCAGCGCGGTGACCGCTGCCGCTGACGCACAGTCACAGGGTGGCGAATGTTCCTCCGCAGACGCACAATGTAGGTCATACCTGCTAATAACTGAAAACGCACTGAAACTAATCTTTTTTTGTACCATTTTTCCTCCCACAAGGTGCATTTTGACGGGTAGAACTTCAGTTTTTTCCCCTGATAAGTCCTCGACAAGAGTCAAGTGAGGCTGCGCTTTCTCTTGATTGAGGTCCTTAATCTGCGCGGTTAGCCAGCACTGCACACTTGCAGCTAAATTGTGCAAATAGAAAAAAATATACAGGATAATCCAATTTTCACCCTCAATGGCCCCCATTTGTCTGAAGCTGTTGCGCTTTGGGAATTAGTTTGGGAGTGATCGATTCAGGAAATTCCCTCCATGTACAAATCAGGCGTACTTAAAGCGTGCGTGCAGGCTCGCAGAGCGATCCGACGGCGGGCGGGCTGCAGATTTACGGAGTCCGAACCCGATCTAATAAGATCTGTTCCCCGTGTCAATAATGCATGAATCTCTGGTCAAGTACGGGCGTCCCATTCCACTCAGACTGTCTTCGTGTCTGATTGGGCCTTAATGAGATCCTTCTATTATTAAAATTAAATTGATGGAATGGTGTCTGCAGCGCCGCCAAAGCAGGGGAGCAAATCCTTCCCACAGCTGAGAATAAATGGTATTAATAAATGATAGTATAAATAAATTCAGGTGTAAATTGAGTTGGATTAATTATTAAAAGTGTCACTGTAGCGTACAATGCGTCTCCGTGGTCTTGATTTTAATGAATTCACATCTGTCAGTCGCGGTGCAACAACAATTCACTCCAGTGGCGGGATGAATATTAATTGTGCTCCATGTATGTTGTTTGTCTTTCAAACTTCCGCAATGTCAGAGCGGTTTTTGAAGTCTGCCAGCTGGCGGCGGCTGCCGAAGCTACAACCTGAACCAGCAGACGGAGCAGAAGAAGATGTGAAACCAGATAAAAAACACTTTTCTGCCTCCTGACTTTTTTTGTTTGAATGTCGCACCCCAGCGTGTGTCTGGAACCAGAAAAACACAAAAAGTGCAGAGAAATCTGATCAAACAAAACTGCTCTCTGTTTGTTTCCCAAGAAGCTTCACGCATTTGATTACTGTTACGCACACACACAGCGGAGAGGTAAAATGCAGCTTTGTGAGGTGATTCTGGACTCAACGTCTTGCTCAAGGATTCATAGTTGAAATATATGAAGGCAGGGATTGAACCAACGACCCTGCAATGAAAGAACAACCTCCACAGCCACCTGTGTACCACTGATTCTATGTTGTCGTTTCTGCAACACGAGCAGGTGAGATCGTGTTGTGTTTTGGTACTTTTTCCTCACAGTGTCAAGATTCAGAAAGGAACTTGCTGCATGCAAGAGATGCAACTTAGATGCATGTGTTTACTTTTAGCTTATACAGCTGTCTGATGCAAAAGGTCTTTACAGCCCAAAGACCGATATGTCCTTCCTCCACCCCTCCCTTCTCGCTCCCTCCATTTTTCTCATTTGTTCTTCTCTCCATCATCTCCAATCAGCATGTCTGAGATTAAAAGTAAACAGAGAGGTGACAGTCAAAGCCGTCAATAACGGCACGTCCAGGGCTGATTAAAATTAGCCTGAGGGTCGGAAAACACACCGAGCTCCTTTTGTCTGATTAAATGTCTGCACTGTGTAAACTATCACAACCCTGTTCTGCTCTCCCTCTCTGTTATCCCCCTGAATCTCCACCAGTCATTGTCACTGCTCAGAATCCCATTCTCCCCCAGCAGTCCCATTTTTGATCATTTATTTATGCATCATGTCACTGGGAAACATCTTAAATGTCATCCCACCACCTTCACTTCTGGGCATTTTCATCTCAGCAGTTATTCGATTGAGATTTTGGTTGTCTCAAAGGTCCTATTTGTTAACTTCACTGAACAAAGTGGAAAAAAACTCTCTAAACCTGCTATTAAGGCAGCAAGATGTGAGTTTATATAAGATGTCTTCAATCAAAAGTGACACGTTCAACCTCGTTAGCCTTCTGGCTTCAGCTCTCATAAGCCGCTGCCAAATGTCACAGCAGAGGAGTGTCCAAAGTATCTTTAAAAAGGCCAATAATTGCGATGGCGTTGATAAATGAGGTGAAAAAAAGGGAGGCTAATGGAGTGAAGGATGAATAATAAACTATGAATACTAAAAACATTCACTCGCCAGCGGCAGCTGATGCGACAGCGCAAGCGAGCTTCGGCGAGGAGCTGCTGAAGGTGCAAGAGAAGCAGAATGGAGCATCAGTGCAGTCAGATCCTCCTTGAAGTTTTCGGGGGGGGGGGTGCTGTGGGAGTTCCTCCCTGTGAAGCCAAGTGTTCGCTTGGCATCAGGAAACCCCACTTCCACAAAGCGCCGCCAGCTTTTGATCACCGCCGTGAGAGAGAAGGCTCCCACTTCAAAACTCTGGCTGCTGGCGGGTCCAGGATCCAGCGAGCGATCCGATGCAGATTTTAGTACCGTAAATATAAGAAAAAAGTCCCACGAGACATCATCACCATCATAATGCTTTCTGCCAATATCCCTTTTATTCTAATTTTGGTTCATAATCTCAAACATCTTTGTGATTGAGAATCTTCCAGTTGCTCTCAAGATCGTCCACAACGCAAATACTGAGAGTGAGAGTGAGTTCCTGTCATGAAGCGTTTAATGGACCCAGAGCTTCTATGATAAATGCTTCATACTCGTCGAAATGAAAAAACTGCCAGTCAAACATTGCTTGTTCTGGTGGAGCAGATATTCTCCCCGTTGCCGCGCAGCAACTAAGGTTACAGATTTGGATCCACTGGGCCAAGAGGACCTTTGTGTGTTTGTATGTCGTCCCTGTGTAATTACGACCAGATACCGTCGCGCCCGCTCACAATACGAGACTTGCGTGTTCGGGTTAATTAGTTACTCGTTCCTAGTTAATTAGCTGTATGCATGGCCGATTGTCTCTATGTATTATCTAAGTAATGATCTGGCAGCGCCCCCCACCACCACTGCCCCCCCCCACTCCCACCAATGCCACAACATGACCATAGCAACAGCAGCCAAAACAAACAGATACTATTTCTGACCTATGCATCAAAATAACGCACAAAAAGAAACACAACCTCCACATTCAGCTCTGGCTGTTGAACTGCTGAACTAAATTAGCTCAACTGCCAACGTCACGTCAGCTGAATCCGTTTTAATTTGATGGTTCTTTTAATACAAGTGTCATGATGACGTGCGTGTAGGTTTATTAAACTTTATTAAACAATATAAATCGCTCCAAAGACGCGTATGAGAATGTGCGAGATACTCAAGGTGTTTCTTTTCTTAAATAACTGCCTGCAGCCCCTTTCACATCATCTTGCCTGCGTCCATCAGATCTGTAAGCAGAGGCTCGGTGTGGTACACCGCATTAAGGAGTCAACATTATTGTTACAAGCCTCAGTTCATTTTCCGCACCGTGTCGACGCTCCACTCTAATTTCGGCAGCGGAACAACTGTAATCCAATCGCTTGTCCTCGGCAGATCCGGTGCGGCGCGTCCACATGTGTGCACGACTGCGAGGACGCCAAGTAAGTGCAGGAGGGGGAATTACAATCTCTGAAGTTGTTTGAACCGTTATCGCCTACTTTGCTGATATCTATGTAAGCGCCAAATTGAACACGATGACTCCAAATGCACACAAAATAACAACTGAGAGTGGAGACGTTTACAGTAATGCGTACGCGCGTCTGCTTCCCCCCCTCCCCCACAATATGCAGATCTGCCCTGTATTTGCTTTCATGGTGAACACTTTTCACAGTAATAGCCTGTCAGGTACCTGAGCTACCTGGGATCGTATCTGCAGCCCCAGTTATGTCGCCGCTGGAACAATGGCGTTCACGAGGGGTGGGGGGTGGGGAGTGTGGGCTGCCGTCGACGCAACGGGGGAGAACAAGTCTTTTACGAGTGACGTTTCTCTAATGTACACGACTTCGAGTGTACACTCGACGTGCCGCTCAAGGAAAGCGTGTCGTACATGTCACATGTGACATAACTTGGCATGCATAGTTTATGTAGACTCACACCCCCACATCTGGCCAGCGTGACAGCCTCCATCAGTCATCGAGGTGACAGCCCAGCTGTGAGGTTCCACTGGGACTGATGGACGACTGACGGCTGGGAAACCTGGAAAAAACTAGAGAAATCTAAACAAAGAACAGATCATTTTTCTGCTGGATGGTCTGAAAAAGTAAATATAAAAGTCTAAATTGATTGTTTCAGCCTTTTTTCTCACCTTGCAAAAACTTTTTTTGTGCTGGAACTTTACACACATTTGAGGACTGTTTACAAAGCTTACTTTCTGACGATGTAACAGTGAATATTATAAAAGTTTTGACTCTCAAATTGAATTTATTGCAAATGTTTCAAACAGGTTTTTAAGCCAAGACATTAAACTTAATAAAATAAAGAAACCGCCCCCCCCTCTGTTTTACAGCACATCGTGCATCATCTGGAACTCACTGTTGCCTGAGGATTTCAGGTAAAACTGCCATTAAGTTTTAAATTCGATTCCCCACGTGTGAGACGTTCTGAAGCGAGAACCGAGCATGCTGGGAAACTCTGCGGCATCACGTCTGCTTTTCACACAACGTCGTTTGAAAATCACAGGATTAAAAGTATGATACATTTATTCAGATTTATTCAGATTTTATTGACATTTTGCTTACAGAGGGTCAGTGTTTCGCATGCATGTTGCCTTCTTTGACAGAATTTAATTTGCTGATGATTTGTTTACCGAGTCTTCCATGTTTGGGCGCCCACGCGTTCGCACGGGGCATCTATTAGATTTTCAATCCGCGGAAAGCGAAGGGCTACAGGAATCTAACACCAGCAAAGAAAGACGAGCATGAAATCATTATAGAAGATTAAAAAAGAAAAAAGAAACACACACACGCACACACACCCGACGAAGAAGGAAAGATGAATGCCGGAGGCATCAATACTTGCAAAGCAGGTGTCTTTTTTCGACATTCTTGCGTCATAATCCTATAATATTTATTGACTTTTGCACTGACAAAGTTCAATTCTATCTAAGGTTCCATTTATGAATATGATAAATTATAATTGCAAGGTCAGAGGAAGTCACGTATCGATCAATATACGAGACGCGCCGACTACCATCAACCGTGAAAGCTGCCGACAAATGAAGAGGAAAGAAAAGAGCAAAAAAATCGGGGAGAGAATAATTGAAAAGGCAAGCGAGCGTTTCGACGATAAAAATTGATTAAAGAGCTTTTTGAGTTGTGACCTCAGGGGAACCGATTGTACTGTATGTTTGGTTTAGGAACCACGGATTCGTTCCCGCGTCGGAGCAGCAAGGAGGGTGTCGCTTCGCCGCCGACATCACACGTTACGCATGCAGAAACGCAAAAGCGAGTGCGATCACGCCGAGCTTCGCCGGAATGTGTTGGTTTCTGGGGTCCGCAAACACGCAGCTTTCAACATCTGCCAGCCCCACCCAGCATCACCTCCGCGTCTCCCGCGAGACATTTTTCCATTTGCACCTCCTCGCCCTCCCCTCCTCATTGTGCTGTACAAATCAGCCTGACAAGGAGCACCACTTCTGGTCACCTTCCTCCTCCCGCCTGCCGCTTCTTGCTCTGTCGAGGGGACGTGAAGCTATAATGCATAAACAAGAAGCCCCCCTCCGAACGCATTGGCTTACTCCTCTACCTCTAACTTAGCTTTGGGTAAAAAGGGGGTGGTGGGGGGTGTTTGTAACTGAGACGACGTGCGTATGGAGACTCAGCCAGACTGTTTTCTTCAGGAGACACACTGTGAACAAGCCCATTTGAATATCAAAAGAAGCAAGAAAAAACAGGGAATGTGTGAAACAGATTTGGAACCCAGTTGATTACCAACACATCTCGGCGAATGGAGGGAGGTCAGAGGTAGGGGGGAGTCGGGAATGGGAAAGCCGGCACGCGCCTGCTGCGAAATTGATAAGTTTAGAGTGGCTGTGTTTGGGTTTTTTTGCGCATATCCAGGGCAAGCGTTCGTCGGGCTTTGTGTGCGGCAAACATAAGGAAAAAGGGGGGAGGAGGGGGTGTTGTCACATCAAACGTGCCCCGGGGCAAGGCAATATCGTACAAAACACAATGAACAGCCATGACACAAAGAGAAATAAAATCAAAAAAAGGGGGCCGTAAATGCATTACGGCAGGCTCACAAGACGGCGGTAGTTATTGAGATATATTCACACTTCACCTCCCAGATGACCACCGGGCTACTTGGAAGCCGACTCGCCACAAAGAGGCAATAAAAAAGCCGAGGGGAGGGCATGTAAAAGTATAGTGGTCGGAAGACGGGCAGAGGGAAGCGTGGAGAGCGGCAACACTTCCACGGCAGGGAAATTGTGATTTTCATCATTTATTCATGGAGAACGTGATCGAATCTGGGAGGTAGTTTTTTTGATCCCGAAGCAGCGCCTTTACAAAGAGACACGAGCACGCCCACACGCTCACTATAGACAGCTGAGGTTCCCCTCTATATATACATACAAACACTGGATGCGACTGCTGCTGGAAGTCTCGCTACATACGTTCACGTCAACTCATCCAGATGTGGCTACATATGGAGCCGTAATAAAGTCTTTAGATGAAGCATTGGATTAATTGAAGCATACAAGATGAGAAGGCGAGCAATTAAGTCCCCCAGTGTGTTTGCGTGTGTCTGTGAGGCATGTGAATATGCGCCTGCGGAGCGGCATGCGTATGTGTGTGTAATGATATATGGCGGGTCCGTACAACACTCAGGAGACATAAATTACAGATATTACAGATTAATTTCAAAGCCATTAAAAATACGTGAGTGTGGATGGGTTACACAACCATTACACATTTTATATTAATAATACCGCTGTGATCTTTACTTACAGAGGAAGTGGCTACAAAGAAATATCAGAACCTCTCCGGGCGAATCATGTATTTTATATTGATGTGGTCATATAGGAATTACTAAGAACGCACAGTACATCAGCAGGATATAAATATCTGGACATATGTGTTAATTAACTTTGTGATGTGTTGTCATGTGTTAAATTTATGTTCGCAATTATAGCGTTTGTGAACAGTGTGTCGTTGTTTTGGCTCTAAAACTCCATATTGGTGCGGATTCCGTCAATGCGCTGCAAACAGCAGCAGTTTTTTCCTGTGAAACCGTAAAAAGAATCTGTAGTTTTCACTCTCGCTCTGCGATGTTTTTTTTCTGCATTACCATTTTGATGCGTTTGTTAACTAACGGTGCATAGCTGGATTTAAAATGAACAATCAAACTCTTATTTCCAAGGCTGTGTTGGTGAGCGTTTGAGTTAATAACTATATTGACTTCAAGCAGACCGAGAAGACAGAGGGGGTGCAAAGGGGGGTTGGGGAAAAAAAAGGAGTTTAGGAAACTCCAAGTAGAGAGACTAAAAGACACACATGACTAAGCTTGAAGTGTTGAGTAATCCCAGAGCCACAAGAATTCATCATCTCCATCTCTCATTTCTAACCCTTTTCCTCTCCCTCCCAACAGTGAGTTTAATTTGAAGAGAGAGAGGGGGGGGGGGGGGCGTCCCCATCCGCACTGTCTCAATACATATTTTTCTAATTTCTTCCTTCAGAAATCTCTTAATGGCTTCCGCGCTGGACCCTGATGAAAACAATGACTTTTAACCTTCCTCTCTCTCCCTCCTTCCCTCCATCCATCTCAGCCCCCCACCACCACCTCCCCTCCCGACATCACAGTCGACTTATTTCACTTTCTAAATGATTTCTTACTCCTTCAATCTCTTTTCAGCCATTCAGGCCCCGGCCCGGGCTTGTGGCCGGCGCCGCGCATTGTGACAGGTGAAATGAAAGCCCAGAGAAATCTCATCTTCTTATAAACGCTCCGAGGCATTCAGCCAGTCAAAAAAATATTTTTCCACCTTCCGTCTGAGGCCCCCGACAGATGGAAGGGGAGAGAAGACTGAGCCGTTATACGAAGACCATTCGGGTTTCCCTTTATTCACAGTTAATCAATGCTGTTCTTTTGGTAGCGGCGGGGGAGCTGAAGCAGTACATTTTGCATATATTTACCGACTCTCCGCCGTATGAGTGGCGTTTCGTGTCAAGAAAAAGAACGACGGCCTGCATTGTAATGTCCTCCATTGACATTTGTCAAATCAGACATTCTTTGGTCGTTCTTGAGTAAAACACCAACAGAGACCTTGGCTTCTCCCTCCTTTAGCACTTCACTCCACAATAGTCGCAAATAAGCAAAATAACACTCAAATATCTCCACATGCAAACTGGCAGAGGGGCAGTTTGGACAAAACATGCACGGAGAGACAATTTTTGCATTTCACTCAGTCCATTACAAAAATGTATATCGCATATCTTCATATCCTAAACGATAAATTGTGCATATAGAGTGCAGCACTGTTTTTAATGAAATGTCAACAAGGAACTTGGCGTTTGGGGTGGGGGGTTGGGGGGGGGCAACAGACAGCAGCAAACAGTGCTGTCAAGCATTGCTGATTGAAACCTCAAGGTCATATAGAGAGGGACGGAGGGAGAGAGAGAGAACAAGAGGAAGGTGGAATCACAGGAGTTTGGGCTCTCCAGGGTCTAGCTGTGTGGCTCACTCCCTTTTCTGTTGCGATTTTTATTCTCTTTGTGGGGTCCGAAACCTGTAAGTACACTACGCCAGGGGTTCAGCAGCCTTTGTGGGGACCGAAACACTGGATCCCTTCATCATTTAACAGGGTTGGACTCAGTTTTGACAATTTTACATTCAGGAAAGAGACTCGGTTGTTACTGATGCTGAAGGCGACGGGTTTGGGATTTGCATTAAGCCAATGAGTGGGCTCCACCAGCAGTGTTACTGTACAGTGTGTGTGTGCGTGCGTGTGTGTGTGTGTGTGTGTGTATAAGAATGAGAGGTTTTCAAGGCCTCTCCCTGCAGGGGGATTCTGCAAAGTCACCCTGCTCTCTGCATCTCGTCAATCTCGTGCTCCATCGCCGTTTCCCCGCTCACAGCTCCCGCCGTCCGCCTTTTTTTCCTTTTCCTAAGTGCAACTCCTCGAACTGCGGCGTGACCTTCCTATCATCGCTGCGCCGCCACCACTTCTCTCTCGTCCTCTCCGTTGCACTTCCTCATCTCTCAAAATGTCCCCGACACGACTCAAAAAAAGAAAAAACCAACACAACTCCCAGAAGAAATCTGATCGCGCCCCTTTCATGAGCTCTGCATTCAAACGAGTATTAGCGATAACAGTTGTCTTCCCAGTAATCTTTTCTTTTACAATCCTCACTTTTTATTGGTGCAGTCATGTTCCCTCCTTTTATATCACCCCCCCACCCCATCCTTCACACTGGGTCCATGATGCTCTCTTCTCTCCTGCATTATCCCGCACACACTGCAAACGCCGTCCAATTTATTCTCCTTTGTCTGTCGTATTTCTCTCCCTCCTTCACTGTTCTGTCAATACTTTTCACACCTTCTGGCCCCGTCATCTCTCCTTCCCTCTCTTCATCTTGTTCTCTATCCATGCTTAGCCACTCCAGCTATTAGAGCAGCCCCACTCTTGCCAGCTTTACTCTCCGTTTCTCAGTTCGTCCCCCTTCCCCGCCACACCCGACCGCTGCCTCCTCACCTTGCAGCTCGCCACTCTTGCTGTAGAGCTCTCTCCTCTGCTCTCTCAGGTAGGCACTCATGCTGATGGCATGGGATGATGACTCAAACCTACAAAGTACACACAAAGGTTCAGAGGGTGGGCGCGCAACACAACAAGACACGACGAGGCACAGCTGTGCACCGATAGCGACTTTCGGAGCGAATAATATTCATTGAACGCATAATGCGATCACAAAATCCAATAAAACTGCATTCGCAACAACACCAACATGGAGATTCAACCCCCCATCCCAGGAATTACAATTACATTCATTTGTAACTTGTTTGCAATGACCATGTTTGTTGTTTTTATTAATAACCAGACCTCACGTCCTGATTTACAAGTGTGTGTAGACCACATGCATATTTAATTAGAATACCCCAACGAACTGTTCAGCTGATTAATTGTTACCTAAAGCCCCCGGACTCCATTATTTAGGGAGGGCTTGGACTTAATAAACCTAATAAGTCCGTGACTTAATAAATTTGCTAATAGCCCTGTGGCATCCTTCATCCGCTTCCCTGTCATCCTTCTTAATGGAGGAACGCCGCTCCGCGCACGCAGCCAAGAATGGCGGCGCTCACTTTCGGACGCCGGTAAGTCAGAGAAGTCCCTCAGATTTCGGCGGGTTCGCGATATAATGTCACGAAGTTCCGCATCGGTCGACTTTCCTTCTACCTGCACACAATTCACACAGTACATAGACGGAGGAGCCTTACTTGAAGAGAGACTGTTTGGCACGCTGGGGCTTTTTCTTCGCAAAGAAGGCGGCAAACTCGCTGCCGGTGCTGGCGTAGGAGAGCTGCGCTGACGGCTCGGTGGCGCTGCGGCTGTTCTTCACGTCCAGATACTCCATCAGCAGAACCTAAACAACACAGGAAATAAGCAGTGAGGCCAAACTGCTGAAACTATTCAGGAGCATCTCAGTGGTTTTCTAGTGGTTGCTTGTTGTTGATCTAGGTTCTGTTTTCCGGAAGACTCTCGATGTCTGGCCAAATCAAAGATGGAAGCTCTTTTTCACATTCATTTTGGAAGAAAATGAAAAAAGAAGATACTGCAGTTCTTTTCTTTTATAGGAACACATACAAATACAAGCTTTCAAAGACACCTTACAAATCTGAGTTTGAGTCAACACATTTAATTGTTGTTGCTGCTAAAGAGGCGCAATTTAATTACCTCTCTTATTGGGAGAGTCCAATCAGTTATTATGAGTGGATTACCTGGCTGCACAATACCTCCAATCGCCACTCAACTCGTGTGATTCAGCAAACATTTTCTGACTCCCTCTGACTGTTTTTTTTTTAAATCCTGCACAAAGCGAATCTGCCCGACAACGAGCCGTTTTTCCGCCGGAATGTAAATCTGCAGGATCAGCTGTCGACATTCTCTGCGGAAGTAAAAAAATAAAAATAAAACAAAAGAAAGTCCAAACTCGGAGACCGGAGACGGCCTCTGACATGACTGGGCGCCTTTGACGAGCACTGTAAAAACTCTTGTCCTCCATTTCTCTTATCTGTCCGCATGATCCATGGTGAAATCCATCAAAGTCTTATCATGCTTCATAAAAATCTCATCAACTTCTAACAATAGCCCCCCGAACAAGCTCGCCGAAAAACTCCGGCCAGACAGAGAAAGTTCACTTCCTCCACTCTATCATTCTATCTACACTCTCCCTCTGTTGCTTTCATCGGCTCTCATTTTTCAAAATCTCTCGAGGCTTCATCTCTCATTTCTCACATTTCTATTTTTTCCTCCGCTGTACCGTCTACCTCCGTTCATTTTTCCCACTTTTTTCTCCCTGTTCCCTGTTCCATTCCTCTCTGTGTGAATACATATGTTCTAAAATAGCCCCCCATATCTAATAGCTTCATAATTTAGCAGGGCCATTTAGCCCGTGTGTGTCTAATTCTGAGGCGCAGTGTGGGTCAGCCCAGAACGGGATAGGAGTAATGGCTGAGCAGATGGAGATCCATCCCCACCATAATGATGTAATTAACGCTGTGGAGACCACCCCCCCGTCATGCATGGGAAAGCCTCCACGCGCGAGCAATGGATATTAATTCCTCCGAGCGCACGTGCGCACATTAGCACACATGTGCATCCATGAAAAAACAATTTCGATGTTGGCATCTTTATTAAACTGCTCTGCTGTTGGAGTCGAGAACATCGAGTTGTTCCAGCTGAGGATTCAAAGTGAAGTCAGGACAAAGTTTGACAAACTTCAACTCCGGCCAGCGTCACTGAATCCCGGGTCACGGCGCATAACCTCCAAGGTTCGTGAGGATGCATGCGCTAAACGCACGCACACAATGTTCCACCACACACACACACACACACACGTGTACGTAATTACTGTCGGACACACTTCCCCTCGTCGCAGGCGGACCTGGAGGCC
>JASSRZ010000032.1:7732882-7749441 GCA_032164315.1 Malacoctenus gilli | reverse complement strand
CACACACACACACACACACACGTGTACGTAATTACTGTCGGACACACTTCCCCTCGTCGCAGGCGGACCTGGAGGCCATCTCGCACGCGCCCTCTTCCACCGGCAACACCACAGCGACCACTTGCCACCAGCCTCATGCCGCAGCTAATCCTATCAGTGTATTAATTACTAATGATGAGCTGATGGAGCGAAACCCCCACTTGCTTGCAAGCTAACACCCAAGTAGACTTAATGAAATGCCAGCGCGGGGCTGATGAAGGGGCTCCGACCCTACTTAAATTGCATTAGCCCAGAGACAGAGTGAACTTTGGAGGCAATTAACTGAACCGCGAGGACAGTGAGAAAGATAGAGACAGAGAGGGATGGGAGTCAGAAAGTAACACCGAAAGAGCGAATGAAAGGAGGGGAGATAAGGGCGGGAAAGAGTTGTGGAGAATAGAAAGAGCAAAGGATTATAGGTGGGGAATAAAAAAAGAAAAAACGGACAGAATGCTGATGAGGGAAACGGCGATAGAAGAGAGGGAAGAGCAAAGTGAGAAAAACAAGGACGGAAAAGAAGGGAAGGAGTTATATAACTAATTAGTATTTGCTGATTTAACACCTCTAAAGTGAAGTTTAAAAAGAGGGTCAGTTTCCCCACCTCTACTTAATGGATCTGCAGCTAATTCTGGTGCGGCCGCCGTCCTTCAGTAGACTCCCTTACATAAGCAGCAAGTCCCGGTTTAAATCTCATAATGAATCAAAGCACATTCTGGTAACATCACCTCCTATTTACCAATTATTTCCTTCGCCAGTTCCGAGCTGCCTCAACAACAAGAACAACAAATTACTTGGCTGCACATGAAGACAAGTGCGACTCATGTACGATGACGCTGACTTCATTTATGCTTTTGAAATGCGAGACAAAAGTTTCCTTTCCTGTATCGAAGGCAAAGTAGATCTTCAGTCTGAATATCGGCCCACTTGTTGGTGTCATGTCATGAATCCGACAGAACAAGCGAGAAAAGACTGGTGGAAAACTCCCTTCACACTGGAAAATACCGATTCGTCTCCAGCACAAGATGAAGACCAAACCGTCTCCCACCCTCCCATCAGGTCAAGCACATGAAATCCTATTAAAACTACTATTACTCCAGGCACAGATCCTATTACTGTCAGATGTGTTTTACCAGACAGCTCATATGCGATTTCGCAGTTAAACATGACAAAGAAATACTGAAAATAATGAGCTTTACACACAGTGGAAAAACAAAGAACAAAAGAAAAATAGGGAGGGAAACAAACGGGGATTTGGGAAAGATTAAAATGATGAACCGTGCACCAAATGAGACGGACCGTCAAGACGGGACAAAGACACGTGGAGACTAATTAGCGGGACACAAAAAGGAGGACGTGAGACGGTGACGCAGGGAGGTAAAGGTCCTTCCCAGGCAGCTGAGGAATGATCAGCAGCCACACAGTTTGCACCTAAGTGGGAGATTGTCCTAATTTAGCCAAAGCCCAGAGCGGTGATGAGGTCTGACATGAGCGGCGCTCGTACCCGCGGAGGACAAATGGGAATTTATGGAAATATACAGGTTACACACATCTCTACATCAGGAACGCAGGCAACAGATGGAAACAAATGGAAACAAATTTGTGGCCCTCACAGCAAATAACAATGCACAGCTCAAGATTTAGTGTCTGCTGGAGTGTGTGTGTGTGTGTGTGTGTGTGTGTGTGTCTGTGTGCGCCTTGGTGTGTGTAAAGGAGTCCCCTGCCAATCATTTCCACCGCAGGAGGGGCGGCTCAGCGCTGGAGCGCCTTGGGTCTGGTCCCAAACCTAAATCAGTCCACTGCGTTGAGTGCTGAGTTCAATTAAAAACAGGAGAAAAAGCTCAATGGAAGCCCGCCCGCCCTTATAATTCATTAGCAGGAGTCCCATCTATTTCTTCCAGGCTAAAATGTCTCCATGTCGCCCTTTTATGCTCGCAGGAAGTGTATACTCATCTTCCATTCTCTCCATTAGCGGCGTTAACAGCCCAAAAATCAGCGCAATTAGGGGGGCATCACTCAAAGCTGCGCAGGTGAGCACTCGTCATTAGGTGAATTCAGCAGTCAATCGGCTGGAATTAAAGAAACAAATATCAGTCGGCTCGCTCCTCCGACGCTTCCGCCTCTTCCTTCTTATTAAGTCATCTTGAAAGCAGCCCGCAGAACAATGGCGGCACTTTGTTCCCCTCTCAAGGCTTTATTGAAATCGGCTGTTTCCCCCGCTAAATCCCTTGGCTGGTGTCTTGTCACAAAACATATTGACTGATATCCCTCGCTGCTAGCTTGAAGTAAAAGCCCAAAGTGTCCTTGGCCGTCAAAGGGTTCTGTGTACACCCTGTATTGATTGTGTTCCAGAAACTTCAATAACCTTCACAAGTTCTGACAGAGCTTCAGCCACAACTACTCTCCCAGCAGTGAACTCCTGCTAACCAGCGGGGGTTCCCACCTGGAGCGGGGGGCTGCGTCTAGTCAATCTTTTGAAGGCTATCTTGTTGACGGCGGAAAAGGAGGATGCGCCTCCGCGTTCGCCCACCGCCCCCCCACCTCTTTTTTTTTTAAACACTTTCCAGTGTCCTTGCTGTGTCCTCAACACGCTGTGTGATGTAAGAACAGTTATGTGTGTATTTATTGTTTGAGATACAAAACTGAGATCAGAATAAATGTGGTGTTTGTGCTTGGAAAACAATTTGAATGAGAGGCTTTTATTTCAAGGACAAATTCCGAGCAGCAGAGTGCGTTTGAAAAGGTCAAAGAAAAGAGTAAATATCAACAGTCAAGACAAAACTACATTATCTCGTTTAGATTTAGTCTTTAAGTCACGGTCTGCTTCTCTTATTGCAGTGGTGTTTACAAGTCAGTCGTGAATCCTCTCTGGGAAACCATCACACACCTTCAATCGCTGGGAGAATAAAACAACATTCAGTTATTCACCACTGATTTGACGTTCCAGGTGTGAAAAAAACACCTCACTCTTCTGGCCACATCTCTGACGATTCCCCTTCAAAACACACTCTCTGATGATCCTTCAAGACGCACACACCTAAGGCGCCATTTACTTAAAGCTCAAGTCACAACGGCACCGTAATCCGCGGCAGGGTGTCATCTAAAAACATACACGGGCATTCGATTAAGTCTCGGGTATTTCTGATGTCGCAGATGTAAAGAAAGTGCGAGCTGAGCGACAAGGGGACCTTGCAACGCCGCCGCCATGGTCGACTGCGCTCTGGCAATATGTAAAAATGACAGTGCTTTGGAGGGCAGAATAAATGTGACACATTGATTAAAATGTTGGGCAGAACAACATGGCGATGTCTCGGCTTCGCATCTAATTAAAAGAGCTCATTGTCTTCTGGCTGCTCTCTGGCAGTTCAATTCGCCTCGTTTTCACTCTGTTGATGAGCCCGAGGAGCACACGGCGTATTTACGCCACTTGTGTATTAATATATTTCTGACGCAAACACAACACACCCCTTTGACTTGGTTAATCTATGCCAGTAGAAATGATTCATTCATGAGGCAGATTTAGATTAAGCTATAGAAGAGGAACAGGAGCGTAATCAGGGGGCTGTTGAAGTGGGGAAGATTAGTCAGAGGCCGTTGCAAGTGCCTGAAAATCAACGCGGAAGAAGGCACGAAAACGGCACTCGGACAGTGTAACAAAAGCAACTGGACATCGTCAAGTTTTAAAAACTCTGACTGGAGCAGTCAGTTGATGTGCTTCCTCTGCAGGGCACCTGAGAACTTGAGGGAAGGTTGTGCAACAGGAAGACCAAACAAAGGTGACCCTGGTCCCTCCACAAAGTTAGCTAACTTGAAGTGGGCTTGAGGTTGAATCCGTATTTTCCAGCAACAATGGCGAGAAAGCATCATGCCGTAACTCGACACAACGCAGGAGGGGGAGATGTTTGTGAAATTTCTGCAGGTCAACTTCTGAGGTCTCTTTTGGCCGCTGGAGTTTCAACGATCTACCAATCAGTTCTTTCAGTTTGAAGGACGCGAGTCAGCATCTGTCCATATTTTTCTGAAAAAAAAAAACAGTCTCCGAAGTTCCTGGACTGCGGGGAGGAAGCCGCTCATTAAAAAGCCTGATTTGCACCCCGGTCACACACTCGCCGCAGACAAAAAGCAGTCACACAGTCACAAATCCTTGCAAAGTGTGCAAATGGCAAGCTAATTAACCAACGTTCAGGCCTCCAACCCAACGGCAGACAAGGTCAAAGGGTGATGGACGGCAGCACCCACAGTCGCCGAGTGCCAAATATAGGCAGAATAACACCCCCGCTGGGGAGCCTTAATTAAGAAGGCATGTCAAGGCTAATATTTTCTTTATTAACCAGTTACTTAATGAAGTATTGTCGCTGCTCATTTGGTACTAACAGAGGAAAATTCCTAGATTTTCTCATCAGGCGAAAAAAAACAGTAGTTGTGGGTGATATTTACCACCAAGAAACATCACCAGGCTGGTAGAACGAGGACTGTGTTTTTGAAGCCCAAAGAGAGGCGTTATGAAACATTCATGGACACACACGAACCCCAGTCACTGTGATTTCTTTGATAGAGCAGTCCGCTTTGAAGAACAGGATATTTTCTGATGGAAAAGTGAAAAATTGCAGTCATGGATGAATTGAGAGAAGCGGGCGGGGGGGGGGGGGGCAGGGGGGCACGCGCTAGTGCATTCTTAGAAATGTAAATTCAATGGTGGTGTAAATAATCAATAGATATACTCTGACGCATTCCACAGGGAGCCACTTGAAAAAAAATGGTCAAGTAGCATTAAAACACTCCCTCCAGCATCAATACGACTGATTACCATCCACTTTTTTTTCCATGCTTTGAATCAATACTTCCACACTGGAACAAACAACCAGCAGAAACATTTTGGAGCGTTTCTGGACAGGGGGAATTAGGACCACAACACGAAGACTGACTTAAGGAGACTTGCTTACAGACTCCTCGTTCTCGAGCCCACCCGGCGCTGCTCAGCCGCACGCTGACGAGCGGCGTTCGGCCGGCCGCGGCCTCGCCGCGTGGCACGGCGCGCCCCGTGTTCCTGTCAGCTCCTGCATCTGTCTACCGGGAAGTCATGCGGAAAGGTCAACGTGGTTTTCTCCACCTCCAAAAGTGGGGGGGAGGGAAAATATGACACCTACCAAAACGGGGGTTTCTGTGCAGGTCAAAGATATAAACTGTAATGAGAAGTAAGACGCGGGCCGACGATTTGAGACGTTTACCTGATGCAGAAAAAAGGGACGAACAGGTAGAAGTTTCAACAAGTTCCTCTGTGAGGACAAAAAGACTTCCTGTCTTGCAGCTCAGTAAATAAAACACAATATTCACTCAAAACTGAAGAAAAAACAAATACAAGACGTGCGATTACAAACCCTTGATCAAAACCAAAGTCCGCCCAGCGCTGAGTGTCCCTTTCACGCATCTTAAGACACCAGATAATAAACGGCTCAATATCCAATAAAATTTAACAGGGGCACAGTAGCAACGGTTGAAATTTAATTTTATCCCTTTGCAGATAGGCGACTCTCTGAGACAGAGTGGGCTAAACGAAGGGGGCACGAGGGAGTGGGGGAGTCGGGGACGAAAAAAGAAAGACAGATAATGAGATTAAGGAGGAAATTACAAGCAGCAAAAGAAGTGTATGCACAAGGTGTTGGGAAATTGAGAGAGTGGGACGCAGCGGCAGAAGGGAACGACGCTGACGGAGGAGGGAAATGGAAATGCATGTCGGGGAGCGGAAGACGAATGGACGACCGAGAGGGAGACGGCAGCGGGGAGGGAGCGATGGACGAGGGGCCTTCATATTGATACAATCGGTCAGGAAATAATAACACGAGTGACTGAATAAGAAAACCTCATTTCACATAATGAGTATTCTAATCAAGAGATTACATTATCTCACATCGCAGAGCCAAGGAAGAGTGGAGCCCCTGGCAACTGGGTGCTGGCAGTGGTCTCATGCAGGGGAATGGCTTAATGCCGCTTCCACTGTGCTGCTACAGCACAACGATTACAGTAGATGCCCATGCACACCCATCACACCCTCGGAAACACACACACACAAATATGCTTTAAAAAATGCACAATCCTTTCGAAACACACACAGAAAAACCACACACAAACACACTCACAATCGACACTCTCATTAGGTATTCACAAGCTTCTTTGAAAACACATTCTACACTTTGGAATACGCCAACAAGAATGCAGAGACACGATGACCCACAACCTTGAAAGCACAAGAAGTCATAGACAGATGAGCATTCGTGGGTGAATTTCATACAGATGAGCCTTCACTTTAACTGGACAACGTCACTTTGTCACTTTATTTATTCCCGTGCTTGTGTGATCAGTAAAAAACGCGAGTCAAGGCCATCGTTTACCCCGGCAAAGATCAATTGCCAGTCCAGGCTGGCAACTCTGGGAAAAGTTTGCTTCTGTGGATTCACTGCCATCAATTTAAATACTCAATACCTGAGTAAACATACAAGAACCACCTGGTGACACTAAAGATGATAGATACGTCTGCTTCAACCTCCAATATCTAAGAGTGTACGAAAAAAACAGACATTCCCGAAAAAAGACCACCAGTCGCGCAGACACAATGATCATTCTGAGAACAACTGCCACAGATTGTCCTCTGAGAGATGCTATTGGGTCACCTCGACAGCTGCTCGTCACCCTCAGCCAATCAAGGAGGAGCAGGGATCAAGGACCCGGCATAAATACACGCCAATTAAAGAGCTCCAAATGAATCGCAGCAATCAGGCCTCCCCCGTCCTTTTTCTCCCGGTGCGACGTCTCACTGTCAGACCGAACGCCATCCATCACAGCGCCGCACGTTCTTCACCTGATTAATTCACTGTACGAGAAAAAGGTGAATTGAATCATTGCAATAAGAGAGGGGCGGAAAATAAAGGCAGGTGGAACGAATCTCGGTGGCACTGGATGAATGGTGAGCGCCTGAGGGGATGTTGGAGAGGGAAAAACCACAAACACCACGAAGCTGACAAGAAAAGTGTCTCATTTCAAGGTTGAGCCCTCAAATAATGGGCCTATACGTGGTGCAGGAATGGTACACAAAATGTCTACAATCACCCAACATCTGACAATCGTAGCTTTCCATGATAAACAAACCGAACATATGTTTCATCCCATTTTCCAGCCAATCGGAGAACATTCCTTCTACTATCCTGGCTGGACTCTGACCTGCAGGACCGTCTGGATCTTGGCGGAGACGTCCGCCTGCTCGTACAGCTTGATGTCCTCTTCGCGGGCGCCGACCGGACACTGGACGGCGATCTGCTGCAGGTGGGCCAGCACCACGCTGTGAGCCTGGGCCACAGCCTTGAACTTGTCAAACAGCAGCTCCAGCAGTTCCAGCAGCAGCCTGCAGAGGGAGCCAGAGAGAGCGGAAAGAGGGGTTAACGGAGTGAAACGTGAGGGAGTAAATAGTGACAGAGGAGAAATTTAAACTTGTAAGGAAGTGAGACAAAAGAGGATTTTTTCAACGTCTAGAATGAGAGAAACAAGCAGTGACTTTTGTGAAATAAATGCAAATATAGATAGGATGCTCAGCAAGTCCTTTGAACATCCTCAGTTGGAGGGTTTTTATCCCGACTCTTTTTCAAGCCAGAGCCGGAAAAACCAGCGAGCCGCTGAACCTGGACTTGACTGAACAGCCACTCTCGTTAGACCTAAAAGGCTGCCGGCTGAAGAAGAGAGCGCCGCCAAAACCAGGCTGACCTTCCACTTGATCTGAGTGCTACACTCTGAATTGGAAACTCACAGTTGCTTCATCCCCGCTAATGCTTTCATACAGACTTTACTATACCTGCTTTGTGCACAAGGACAAAGCTTTCAAAGCAAAGAGGGAACACAGGTTATATTAGTCTGAAGTCTGAATGACGTCCTCGTGCTCCCGTGCTCGTGAGCTTCCACTTTATTTTAGTGGTGGCATTAAAAGTAATATAAACGTAATCACACCCGTCTCTTTGGCAGATACCACTTAATACTCCAACATTTTTGACTTGGTACAACAAAATTCCTTTGTTTTTTAAACGAGCCCAACTTCAAAGTTGAAAACAACTCCCCCTTTCTGCTCCACACCCACTGTGCTAAAGATGTATTTAAGGCTCTGAAGATGTGAGCACCAACAGAAAACCACCTCCTAATCTGAAAACGACAGAGCCGATACCTCGTTAAAGTCACGGTCGATGTAAATGCAGCGAGGGAAGAAAGTAAGCTTTAAATATTGTTCAGAGGCCAAAGGTTTACCGGGGAGGTAGAAAGACAGTGTACAAGGCAAGACGGATGCTTCACTGGGGAGCTTTTTAGTGGGCTGTCTGTCACCACTCTCACAGGCGCACCGGGCAAATGTCATGATTGGAGGGAGACGGAGGAGGGAATCACGATGAGCAATAAGTCTATGAATGCGAGATGCTCCCGGCAAGAACAAAAGGAGCGGTGAGACGTCCACGAGTGAAGAAACCGTCCGACGTTTCCATGTTTAAACATGAGAGAGTGACGGGAGAACGGATTCATGGGGAGCGTGATGGATCAACCTTCAACGCCGACATGATCGTGCATGTATGCGTCGGGATGGACGCATGCTCAGAGAGATTCTCAGCCCTGACCTTGTTCCCTATAGTTTTTGTTCATCTTGAAGCACACACCAACATCTATAGAAGGACACACTCACAAACACACTCAAACAAAGTGGGGGCAGCGCAGTCTTTCTCATTATCTCCCCGTGGAGGCCGTCTTAATCTATATGGCCTGTACTTTGAGACCTCTCCACTCATTTCCTCTCTGGATCGAAGCTGCCACACGCGGCTGATGAACAGTCAGAAGAAGTCGTATGGAGCACACAAGGACGCACACTTTCTGACTAACTGACCAGCCGTAGGACATTTGCGTGCATTTCCCTTTTGGAGGACAACAATGGCGTCCATATTAGATTATCATTAGGTGGGATGTCGGTCACAGATCATTAAATTACTGTAAATAGAGGTCTGCAGCGTGTCGCAAGAGCGCCCTTGAAATACCAGGAGTGCCGAGTCTTTGTGCAGTCATACACAAGCGGACACACAAAAGCAGGAAGGCGGTGGCAGCGATTTGTCCCTCAGATGTTTACAATGACCACTCCAGCGAACAGGCCGAGAAGGAACCAAGGAGACAAGCAATCCATCTTGCGCTCGATGTGCTTATCTAGCTCCTAAATTGGATTTAAAACACTCGGGCTTTTATTTTAATGTTCTTTGGTCATTCAAGCGTTCGCCCGATTTACAAATGAGCCCTTCCTCGGAGGGGCTCGGGAGAGATTGAGAGATTTTATGCGGCTGTTTTGTGATGGAAAACGAAAGCAGGTAAAACGGTTTGTTTCTTTGATCCAATTTGATGCAGATAAACTTAACTCATCGCTGATCTGCACGCCGGCTTCTTTGGTGCATGAATTGCAAACCAGAGTGCAAAGTGAACCTCCGATGAGAACATAAACCTCCAAAAGTGCGCCGCACACTGCCATTTACGCCATAAAGTGCTTAAGTGTTGCTTGCTAGTCCGCAGTGCTATAAAATATAGTGTGCAATATTCAAGACCATTGTTCCCTACAAGTGGTACATCGGTCGGAGTTTCCATAGCAACAAGCATTGACTTTAAATTGAAGTGAACATGGGGAGAACTAGGTGTGCAAGCATCCAAACACACACACGCACACAATCAAACACACACGCGCGCACACGCACGCACTAAGCTCGATGCGTTAAGCGCTCACACACGTATACACATGCAGGCGAAGTTAAAACAATCAGCGAGGAGTAGGACTGGGAATGAGCTACATGGGGGCCTATTACATTGAGGTCAGATGAGATTCAGCAGGCAACAGGAGCAGCAAGGCAGACAAGGCTGCAGAGAACATCCCTGACAGAAAACAAGACGTTCCTCCTAAATGGTTCGGGATCAGTGGACTGAGACCTGTGCTTCTCCGGCCCGCTCACTGTATGTGCATGTCTGCAGGAGCCGACGTGACCGCTTTTAAAATGCAGCCGTCCTCTTACGGCAGGTGTGAGATTGTTTGTGTGCGTGTGGGTGTGTTTAAGCATGACTTGTCTATGTTTAAAGCAGCAGAGTGTCTGTTTTCATGGTCTGAGGCAGGTGCATCCCGGCTCCTGGCCTTTACTGTGTTTCACACCTGGTTGGCTGTCTGACTACGAACACCAAGGGACTCCATTCAAAACATGCTGTCTGCACTATCAGCCCTAAATATACCAAAAAGATGACCTGATTCAGCATTAAAAAAAAACACTAATCGAAGCCATATAACAAATACTAATACTGGGAGGGCAGCCACAATCCAAGCTTTGACCATCTAATGGAGGAGACTGACCACCTTTAATCCAACAACACTGGGGAATCGAATCTAGAGGGGGAAGGACGGCTATGAAGAATGAGCAAGCAGGCAGCTCAATAAAACTCTACAGTATCGTAATGATACTGATGGGAATACAAGTGGCAGGTTTATGGAGGTCTTTATTTAAAGTTGGCTGCATGCTGCTGTTTACAATACCCCCTTTTTGCGAAATATTGCAAAGCCTACTTAATATTCCTATCAGGCTAACATTACCATATTGAAACGATGGCTTTTATCTCCGCACCTAACTGGCTATATTTTCCTCTTCATGGCTATCAAGTGCCTGCATCCCCGTTTACGTCTGTATTCACCATTTACTATTAACCTCTTATGTTCTCTTTATTTCTGTGGTGTGCAGAAAACCTCCACCGTCTCTTTACTGTCCTGAAGCCATCGTTTTTGTTTGTTTGTTTACTGGCCGCCGTCTATCCTCACACTACCTTGGCTGGCTCTCCTGGGCCAGGTTTTCTCCCCTCTGGTAAGCGTGGTCGGCTATCTGAGTGGTGGACCTCTTGACGATCTGCTTAAGCTCCGGTTCCAGCCGCTCCATGATGGCTTTGATGGTCTCGGGGAGTTTCTTCAACTTTGCCAGAGCCTGACAAAAAATGAACAAGAGGAACATTTCACCTGAGGCCAGAATCCGGCTGATGCATCTCTGAAAATACATTGTTGCAGTGCAGAAATGAGCAATTTACAGAGTAGCGTGGGATGCTGCATTATTTTCCGTATTGGTTTAAGACTTAAATGACCTTTTTTTTTTTTCAATCATTTGAATATTCAGTCTCTTAAAGCTTGTTGAATTTTGTTTGTCTTGTTTGGATATTCGGCGAGCCGAGGCTGCTCTGTTTGGGAGTGTTTATGCGTGTACCCTGATGAGGATGCCCATAAACTCGGCGCTGTTCTCCTCCGGATCCACCTCCGGGAGGTCGGCTTGGTTCAGTTCCCTCATATCCTGCTGCAGCTCTCGCACTAAAGAAGGCATATGCATACAAATAGGTCAACACATACTGAATGAAATATTTGCAAGCACACAAATCCAATTATTTTCAGTAATAGACAAATGTAAAAAAAAAAAAAAAGAAAGAAACGATGTGAATATAAACTATTTGGCATATACAAACACTGATTGCAGTGCCTCATGTTTTCAGTATGTTTCTATTATGTTCCACACAAAAACAAAGAAATGCATAGCTTTCAGTGCATTAATGCAGTACGTCTCTTGCTTCTAAGCACATGCACCTGCGAACTTAGCCCCTCCCCCATGGTCTCTGAAGCTGACTTAGCCACATTAGCAGCTAAATTGAGAATGGCAGTATCGAGTGATGCTCTAATTTCCATGAGATGGGGCCTCCCAATCCCCCATCAAAGCGCGCTAAGAGAGTTAATGTTTATGGCAAGTTAATGGACTTTGGGTGTGTTTCCTCTTTTCACCCGTTCCAACTGTAGCTTGTGTAATAATTATGACAATTACTAGCTACAAATGAGGTGCTCTAATGCTATTAGACAAAATGGCACGCTACGCCACTGATGGAAGCCGGTAGCTGTGTCGTGACCACGGTTGTTAACATGACCGTATATTGGCACTTACTGCCTGGCGATGGCTGATTGCCAGCGTTCACTCCGCATAATGAGGGGAAAACTGTGGTTTAGCTTTTACTTTTGGGCCTGCAAAGTGGGGGGACTGAAGGCACATTCATTATATATTAGCGCTAATTTGTACATCTGTGTTTGTGTTTATGTGTTGATGGTCATGGCACCAGCCCGCATGCTAATTTGTCTGTTTGCAAAAACACTCGAAAAATTCTTGACGGATTTGAAAGAAATAAATACAACAAAAAATTGAACCGACAGCAAAACTCAAAAAACAATAAACAATTGCATATAATGTTCAAGCAATTTTCCAATGAAGGAGTTAGCTTCATGCTAATGCTTTGTTAATACATCACGAGTAGCAAGCTAAGATGTCCTTGAGTGGCGAATGGTATAAACAGCATGATGCATGGTTGCCTGGTAGCCACGGAGCTAAAAGCGAAACGGTGAGTCGCTAACTTCGAATGCCAAGTGTGGGTGGTGAAAAAAGTGTCAGGCTTAATATAAAAACTCCAAAACACCAAGGGAACACCAAGTTATTGCTGGATTAACTTTTTTCATTATCTTCTTGTTTGCGTTCCTCTGCGCTCCCTCTGCCTGGAAGGAATGTAGCGCTGACTCGACGCCCAAACAACCAGGAGAGAATTCATACATTGCTGAATACGGTTAGGGGTCTGTGTTATCAGTCTCTGTTAAGGCGCTGGTTACCAGTTTGAGCATAATAAATGCAGGCCCCCTGCTGTGAAGGCAGAAACGCCGAGTGACTAATGGTATAGGTAGGGGGGCCACAGTGATTAGAACTTTAGCGAGTGAGATTGATCAGATTGTCGCTGAGGATGAGACAGGATATACTGCCGGAAAGGAAATGTGGGTGTTTGCCTCTTTGCAAAGTTATCTATAGGTATGCAACAGTGTATCAGCGAGATGTTTAGTTTTGTCCATGGAAATCTGGATCAGCAGTTCCTGTGTGCATTCGGTGTGAGTGTAAACATGCAGGAAGCGCTGGTAATATGCACACCCATAATGACATGCAAATGGGTGTAAGTCAGTGCGATGCTAATGACTTCATTATCGCGACGAATATCAGCTTGGTGGAAACATAATTGCAAGCTAAAATCCACACGCGTTTGTTGTCCAAAGACACGCCGTGTGTTGATGTCTTCATCACCAAAGTTTTATTTATTTTTGCCATTTTGATGTTCATCAAAAGTCCCTAATTTAAGTGCCAGTGACAACATCCGTTTCCGTCCACCCCGCTTCCAGTTTCGTATGAAACGGGGTTTCTCCTCCCAATGATCTTGGGACTTTACCGCTGCTGGATCCAGGGGTGCTGAACTGGGAGGACTCCAGAAGCTTGCGGGGTGTGGACAGGCTGCTTACGTCCAACCCAGGCATCGGAGACGCGTCTTTGGTCATGGTGCTGGAACCAGAACAAATGAGATCAACTGAGCCCTGAAAACTACATCAGCAAATATCATATTTCTCTCTCATTTGCTGTGAAAGTCCATGGAGACTAAATTGAGGCACACATAAAACTAATCTTGTGGTGTAATAGCTCGTTATACACATACACAAGTTTAAAATGCACTCCCAGAAATGCAAACACCGACCTGGCTCTCCCTAACAGGAACAATCTGCTGCTGTAAGAGTGCTCGCCTTGCGTCTAAGGGCGGTGGGCTCGGCACTGCTTCCCAATGAGTCATTTATCAAGCGTTAAGCCAGCGGTGGAAGCAATCCAGGCCCTTTAAGTTGGGCGGGACAAACACGGCCGGGCTGCTAAGTGAGTGGGGTGTATGGAGGCCGGCTTGTTGTTCGAGGCAACCCAATACAGGAAGGCCAGGACCTGTCACGAGCTGACCCTCAGTAATAAATCACTGTACCTCACCAACCCACAGCCACCATAATTATTGCACCCCACACACAGTCACACACATGTGATAAAGTGCACATAACACTCCGGCCGAAACACTGCAGCATCAACAGTGTGCTCAGAGCTTCTGTGCTGCATAATCCCTACTAAAGTATATGGCTGCGTCATAAAGCCGAGAGCCTCCTGGTTCTTCTTTGGGCACGTAAAAGGTCACTTGTTCTCCAAGTGTCAAAGTCTAATTATCACTTCAAAGGTTCGTGGTGTCACATGGAAACAGTCGATGGTGTCGGTCTGGCGTTAACAGGTAATGGACATGATTTCAATGAACCCAAACAACACGAACGCGTCTGATGTTCACACATCTGAATCCTATTAGAACTTCAACTGAAAGACTCCTAATTTGATATGAGTAAGTTACTGCGATTTGCCTCTGACAATAAATCCTTTGTGTTTCATCTCTTCCTTTGGAGCCTCACATCTTTATATACAAACATAAAGAAGGAGAGAAGCAAAATATACAAGGTCTGCCTTTTTCTTTCCATACAGCACATAATTGGCGGGCTGCACTTGTTGTCAAAGCAATAAAACAAGTGATAATGAAGGCGCAGCTTTACTTTGAAAAGTTGCAAAGAACACACAATGAAAGCAACATTTCTGGTGCCTACATAATGGGCATGACGCAAAGGTTTTCAATACCCCAGACCCACAAATCGACAAGAAGATGATAGTTTTGTTTTTAGGCATGGATGCAAGCGAAGCAATGGCTTTGCTGCTAGAGTTTTGTACAGAAATTGTAGAAATGCGACACAAGAAAACAGAAGGTGACACTCTGAACAGCGTGGTAACGGCGTCACAGGTAAACTTCGAGGGACCAGTCGTCACCTTGGAAGGCGAGCGGCGTTTTTGTCCTTGTTCTTGTGTCCCAGACGGCTGGTGGACTTGATGTAGAGGTGTCGGTGCAGCTCGTCGATGAGCACCAGGTGGATATTGAGCTTCTTGCTGTGCAGCTCCAGGCGCAGGTCCCCGAGGCCCTCCACCTGAAACAAGGGGCCTTCTAAGGACTCCACAGCTGTCACCTGCAAAGGAAAACAAACCATTTGGAATCACTGTGGCACCAAAACACAACGGAAAAACAGCACACAGTAAAACGAATCATAAATAAATTATGACCATTCTCCCCGCAAGTTGACGGAGGACATATTTAGTATTCTGAGATGCATCTGCAAACTCTGCTGCACAAATAAAGGCCAATTATCAATCCAAAATTTCACCAGGAAATTAAATCAACCCACTCGCCTGTGGCCAGAGCGCCTCTGTTGGTGGACAATCTGCCCACGGTGGCCAAATGAAAACATCATTGTAATAACAATTGAATTGGCCTGTTGGACGAGGCAATATTGAAGATTGATGACCCTTGTGAATGAAGTCCCTTTGTGTCTATTAGTTGCTTAAAGACAAGAAGGAAGGAAGACGCTGTTTGCTACAATTACAATATTCGGCTGGTACGTGTGTAAATATTCACTGATACATATTTAACGACAACAATGTTTTGCTAGAATATTTCGATTTTCTTCCAAACAAACTGCTGCAAGTCATGCTTGAGTCATGCTGTTAATATATTCAACGCTAACCAGTCTCCTCCTTCCTACTCTTGTTCCCTGGAACAACAGCAGTGGAGGCATGTTTGCAAATAATAAGTCCTAATGACATTTAATAAAATGTGCAACTCTATGTGTGTGTTTATGAGCATCTCTGTGTGCATTTCAAGGGGCACTAATGGCCAGACAATCGCGCCGCACTGAATATATTTTTCCTGGCCCAGGCCGGCCAGAAGGGAATGGGGAGCGAGCGGGAGGGGTGTGGGGACTGTGCTGGGCAGGGGGGGCCACGGGTCAAGTGTGTGTTGATGCAAATGAGCGTCACATTAGCGGGAAGACGAGCTAATGCGCTGCATGATCAGCCTCCTTGGGCTTAATATAATAACGCGCCATGCCTGCGGGGGCTTTGCGTGTTCCCTGTGTGTGTACACACTCCTCAGATGTGTCCGTGCACGACTATATGTGTGTGATTGTGTGACTGTAAATGATTTAACGTTTATGTGTTTATGTGTGCGTCTGGGTGTGTGGTGGAGATGGGTAGGGAGTTGGGGGGGGATCTCATTACCAGTGGGCTGGGATGACAGAGGAAGGCTGGTTAACATCATTAGGGGGCCAGGCCTGTCAGCATAATGAGGGATATGAAGCCTCAAGTGAATTTGCAAAAAGAGTAGACAAGAGAAGGGAGGAGAGGAGAGAAGAGGACAGGAGTGAAGAAGGGAAGGAGAGAGAGAGAGAGAGAGGGGAGAAGAGGAGCTTATCACTTGGTCCACAGCTACGAGGAGGCTATCAGATGTATGCACCTGGATTTTGCAACACCACAATGGGAGGAGAAGAAAGAGGAGGCGAGGGGAGGTTTTCACTACCGAAGATAGTCTGGTTTTTAACCAACCCCACGGGATGTAAGGCTGCCATTCAACAGGAGACAGAGAGGATAGTCTGAATTCTAATTGTCAACCCTTGGAGATAAGCCTCACATAAACACACACACACACACACACACACACACACACACACACACACACACACACACACACACACACACACACAC
>JASSRZ010000032.1:7706996-7732782 GCA_032164315.1 Malacoctenus gilli | reverse complement strand
CACACACACACACACACACACACACACACACACACACACACACACACACACACACACACACACACACACACTGTAAAGAGTAACCCACAGTGGAGAAAAAAAAAGAGACAAGGAGAGAAAAGAAGCCGGAAGTTTATCCCGGCTTACTGCACTCCTGCTACAGCACAAGGCAAAGGAGAAAGGTGTGCGTGTGTGAGAACAGAAAACTTGTGTTTAGAAAACTTTGAACTCAAAGTAATTTTATTAACTCTGAACACTGAAGCAACATCGGCGAGCATTCATCGGTTGTAAAAACAAACAAAAAAAAGGAGCGGCTGGCAACAGGCAACACATTAGTGACATTCTGCTCTGTATCCTTGGAAAGCCCACCCGGCGAGGACCAGGCAGACCTTGCGTATTTTTCTTCTCTTCAATAACAATCGCCATCTGAGAAATGTTGTCTTTTTTTCAAGCCGACATTGTGCTTTCAAGAAATGCATCGCGTGGCTGAATTCTCCACATATAAATATGTTATTTCAGGGTTATTTTGCCATTTTGAAGGCATCACACTGATTTCCTATTTGCTTAAAGTGTGGCTTCCTTAAAGAGGACGTTTCAAACATGATTCATGTCACCGGAGCAAATAGTAGAATGAAGGCGTTCAAGAACGTTTTGATATTTGAGCGCTCGAGTTTGTGTTTACATGTCAATGAAATGGTGCCATCCAGTAAAGTGCACTTGAAGTTTGCAAGAAAGAGAAAAAGAGTCCAAGTGACTTTGAACTCTGCGCCACCTTTCAAAACACATCGCAGTGACTGAGTGCAGGTTGAATGAAGCCCCACTTCTTTCCACTCGCACAGAGAGAAGGAGGATTTTTCACGGTCCTTTGGGTGCACCGTCATTTTTTTCTTCCCCCTCCTCTTCAGATAACCTCATTCGAGCAAACTAATTATTGCCAAAGTCTGGAGGCAGATGTGTGGAGGTGACAGACGGAGGGAGGGCGTGCGTAGAGAAAGGAAAGAAAAAGGGAACGGAGGGAAAAAAGAAAATACTGAGAGATCACAGGGACTGGTCGTTTAGACCTCAATGCCATCCTTCAGCTCCCCTGCTGAGCCAACTGCAAAACACACATCAAAAGAACAAGAGTACACGCTTACGTACACACCTGGAGCGCCCTCGCTGCGCTCAGATTATGTGAGCTGCACCCAGTGGACTGTTCAAGGCTAGAAAGAAGTTCTTTAAAGCCACGAGAGGCCCCAGGAAATCAATCTGGAGCAGTAACACCTCGTAAAAATTGGTGCTTATGTATTTTCAGTCCACATCTGAAGTCTGAGAAGCACCAGAGCTGCCTGTTCGCCACATTCATCCCCCAAACCAGGCAAAATGATCATCAAAACCAGCCACATTTTCTACAAGTGACAGTTCAGCGCGTTCACTCACCAGCATGTCTGTAGCGTGGAGGTAGTGCTTGCTCGCCATGTAGGCCTCCAAGCGTTGGGGAACCTGCTTGATGCTCTCGATCTCGTCCAGCAGCTGGAGCACGTGCTTGTGTTCGATGCCTTCGATCCACAGCTTCCTCAGCTCGTCCCGCTTACAGTGCAGCAGCATCTTACACGACAGGAGGTTCTCCTTCACCTGCAGGACACATTGAAATGTCCAGTGAAGCAGCAGAGTGATTAAAATTGCCCAATGTTGCAGTTGTATGCACACGTGTTTGATATGAGGAGCAGGTTTTGCAAGATCTTCCGTCCCACCTGTTTGATCTTGTTGCGGGAGCTGGTGATGCGCTCTGTGATGCTTTGGTAGGTTCTGATTGCAGTGGTGAGTTCGGCATAATGCTGCACTATCAGCTGATCTAAATCCCTGTCACACGTCTCGAACGCCTCCTCCAGCCGACCCTTCTCCGTCTCCCTGTCCTCCACATCGTCGCTACTGGACAGAGTCCTGCATTCAGAGGGACAGAGCTTATAGCTATTACACGACACAAACTACATTATGAGTCTGAATACAGTAAACCAAAAAAATTCTGACAACCATCAAACAAACACAATGCATGTATTAACTTGCTGAACATTTTAGTGAAGACTGTAAGATGCTACATCTGAAGTGAAGTTTCAAACAAGGCTTATTACACACCTATAAACATGAATCACGAATAAAAAGCAGGCCGTGAGTGGTATTGAGACACAATTACCACAATATTACCAAATTGTGGCTGATGAATCCTATTGTGATTAATATACATTATATAATACCTGATACACTTATACGATGCATCAACAACCATTAGAGAGCAAAATCCTAATATTGCACGCTGTGATGCAATTCTGCAACATCTGGCAGATGTTGCAAGGTAAACTTCAGTATGATTGCACCTATTACATTGCCGGAAACTATGTGACAACATTTATTGTCAGTATTCCAGAGGATAAATATAGTCCGCGAGAACTGAAGCAATTTCAAAGTCACAGCATGCAAAAGCTTAAAGACACTTTTTAATTCAGCTGTGATTGGGGAAAAATTAAAAGTCAGGGGACACTTTAGGTACAATAGCGCACCTCAGTATCGATAAAATCGGATGGGCGTGTGTTTGTTACACACAACAAAAAAGAGTACTGAAAGGATGTAGCGCCCTGTAGCTTTAGCATCAAGGCTAGCTGTCAGTCCCAACCTGGCAGCAAATGCAAGCATATCTCACGAAGATCCCGATAATTAACACCACCGATGACTTTAAAAGAACCGGTACATAAACATACCTAATGACAGAGATGAGAAGCCCAGAAGGGTCCTTGTTTTTGCTCACAGCACTTCTGTATCTTCCTGTATCAGTTGCCATTTTTCCGGCTGCAGAGCAGGAAAAGAGAGGCGGGGTAGCGCGAGGTTACGCGACGGGATTCTGGGAGATGTAGTCTGAAGGCGGAAACGCGTTCCACGGCAGCAACGCTTGTATTTTCCCTCCGATTCACTGTTATAACACAATACTTACTCATGATACTTACTGAAATAAATACTTTTTTATCTGGTTTCAATGTTAATTTTAACAACCTTTTTGGAATGTTCACATTAGAGCTTTTTTGGTTCAATTGTACACGTTCAATGATAAAAGCATGATAATAACCAACAAACGAATTATGAGAAAAGATCAATACAAAACTGATGTTTTTTCTGTTTACTCCTAGTAATATTTCCAACCATGTGTTTCCATTTCTGTCCTCTCTGATTTGGGAATCCTATTACCTGACGATAAATTGCTTATTTCTTCTCACCTGTGTAGTTGATTGTGCACAATGTTAGAGATTAGGTTTAATAGTCCCTTGTGTAATGTTGTGTGAGGCTGAGCAGGTGCGGAGTGGATGATATCCCGAATCAGTGTTGATATTTCAAGCAACTTTTGATGAGAAAAATGTACATTTTTCGATCGAGTTCGACTGATAAGAGAAGGTTGAGGACAGAAAAAAGGCCCAATACAGTGTGTGTCAGTGAGTTAATAGCCAACCCCATTTAGAACATATTGCTGGTTTTTGTGGGGCTCTCCCACCTTGTATCTCTGACAATCTCTGCTGTACCAATGAGACTGGGAGAGGGCATTGATTCTGGAGCAAAGGAGGTCGATCCCCAGCAGCCAGGACCATGATTGATGTGCTGGTGGACTGAGGAGATAACATTGTGGGTGATCTTTCTGTCCGTTCCCCTCTGTAAAAAGCAATTGCTGTGTCATGCGGGACCCATTGTTTTTCCTTTGAAGGTGCCAAGTTTCCAAGGTTTGAGTTAAATTTTGAAGTTCTTATCACGTTTCCCTCACAGTCGTGTCCCATCTGTTCCAGTAATCAACTGGGCTGCTTTTCTCCAATACTGCAGGTTCAAGGTTATTCTCTATAGCTGCCACTAAGCCAACTGATTGGCCAATGCGTTTATGTGTTTGTTGTTGGCTACCTTTTGGTAATGAATGATTCTACACATTTAGATGCACTCTTAGTTGATGTACACCTTACAACCAGTTTTATACACATTTTAAAGGGTCTTGTCCTGTGTTTCGGAAGATTTCTCTTCACTCGTTTAGAAGGAAACGTGGGTGCATGCGTTTGTTAAATGCCTTCTGCATTTTTCATTTTGAACTGGAATAAAAAATCTTCAAGTCTTGTGTCTTCAGGGAGCATCTTTATGGAGCACAGAGCTCACCTCTGGAGAAACAACAGACAGGAATGAAATTAGATGAAGATTTATGAACGCTCAGCGTGGAATCAACTCCAACATCACAAGATAAAGGCGAGATTGAGAAAAGTATGAACACAGACAAAAACAAAACATGGACAGGATGAAAAAGTAATATATTTACTATCAGCTCAGGAGTTCTTCTCCTCACCTGTGTCTCGCTTGGATTACCGAAAAAAAGATTTGCTGAGTTGTTTCAAATAAGCAGTGATAAGGATTTTTCTCATGCCACAACACATTTTCACAAATGTTAATCAACACTTGTAATCACAAGTGTTTGACTACAATATTTAGAGATAAAACCTGCAAGTGCATTGCACAGAGGCTGCCCACTGTTCCTCTGTATTTATGGGACTAATAAAATATTGTTATCTTAAGAAACATCCGTTTCCTTCACCATGATAATGATGGACTGGCAACAAGCCCGATTATGGCCTTTAATTGTTTCTATAAGAGCCCTATTCCATACAGCCTACTGCTTTAAAGCATGCCCCAAGACCAGTTCTGCACAATCTAATTGTCTCTCTTTTAGCCTCTTGAAGAGTTAAAGCAGCAATTGAATCCACCCAAATAACAGCAATCTAAAGCACTGAAATGAACCATATAAAAAACGAAGAAGAAAAAAAATAACACTTTTTATGTTGTTGTGAGATACATATGAGGATATTTATATAAGCTGACACACTCACAGCTTCATGGTCATGGCCATGTTCTTGTCACAAATCAGTCTAAACCGCTTGTTCTTCTGTGTGAAGAGACCACTTCATGTGATCTGGTGCGTGTTGTATTTCCAAAGACAAGTCTCATGATATCCAGTGATTGATATCCTCTGTTGTAGTTTCATTTTTTTTGTTCTCTAACTCTTTTTCCACTCCTTTTTCCTGTTTTATATTAAAAAAGGATTTTTATTGATCAGGGTTCATATTGTGTTGAAATAATTTAATCAGGTATGTGACTAGATATGAATTTTCTTTATATTATCACAGTAGACAGAAGCACAATGAATTCTTAAAAAGGTTTTCATTGATTTATGTTACATCGTCTGAATCACATTAGGTACAGAAAACAGAAAAATCAGCAAAAAACAGCCTCAGAGAAACTGTATTGCCTTTAATGTATCACATTTACAGGATGTCCCTTATGAAATGTCATTCCTAATTATATCTATTCTTGACATATCAGATTTCCAGATCAGGTCTGTGCACTGCAAGGCTATATGAGTTCCCTAAATAAATACACGATGAGTTTCAGAGTAGATTTGAAAAACTTATTGGATATATCCTGCAATTTAATTAATTGCTTTGTGCTATTCTCATAAGAATCAATTCCTTATTAAATGACCACCCAGTCCAAACAGTTGAATTTAAAATTGGAGGATAAATGTGTAGCACATTTTTTTGACCTGAAAAATGGAAAACAGCGCACCTGAATGCAATAAATAATTAAACAGGGCTGGAACTGTTCCGGACATTTCATTCATTTTTATTTTTTCTTCATCATTTTAGCATCTTAAAATGTTTCAGCATTCCTACATTAAATATCAAAACGACAATATAACTTATATCTTAGTCTTTTTGCCTCAGCTTAACAATCATTATCAAGTAATAACACATGTGTGTCTGCCTAATTCAACGCTGTGCAGCACGTCGCGTTACGACTCTGTCACTCTGTCGGTAATAACCAATGAAAGTGTGTATTGTATCACCAAGGTGACTCCTCTGTCCAATGAACGTCGGTGATGTTCAAGTACGTCATGCTAAGGAAGTGCGGACGTTCCCTCAAGCCGAGCATTGTGGGCCCCAGCTAAAACAACTGGCTCAAAGTAAACTATCCAAAAGCAACAGTGGACGTTAGTCCTCCGCGTTACATGCGACCTCGACTCGTGGCCCAGCCTGCGGTCTGACGATGGGAGCGAACAACAGTACCCGCCGGGTGTCATTCGAGTCAGACGAGAACGATAATATAACAGTGGTGAAGGGCATACGGGTAAGTGGCATGATGCACATTCACCTAAACACGAATTGCATGGCTGCTGTGATCCGGTTCCAGGGTGACACAATAGAGATTCAGGCTGCAAATGTAGAGCGGTGCTGATCGGGGCTTAACTGAAAGTAATTATCCTGCACTGCAAGCACTTAGCATGGCAGCTCGGAAGCTTCCATTCATTCCTAAACCTGCTGCAGCTAAGGGGATGTTTACTGTATAAACAACATGTAGCTCCTGCTCTGGTGTGCACATGTACATTTGGGAGTTTCACTCGACTGCTGTCACTCACCCACGAGTCAAAGACTCTCTGACAGCCACCTATGACTCCGTCTGAGGTGGAGGTACGCTCGTAGCGGTCACAAGTTGCCCCCGTGCCATAGTCGGCTCATGTTAAATATAGATCAACGGGCCGGGGCTGATCAGATCAGACTGTCTTTGGCACGGCTCTGTCTATTATTATTCAGTAGGTAGGGCAGCCTGGCAAGGCGAACGTTCTCTTTTTCCGGAGGTTCCACTGTGTCAATGGCACGGCTCTGTTTGTTTAAACCGATAAAAAAGTCTATTGGGACAAAAGTCTTGCTGCAAAAGAACATAAGGATTCAGGTTCTTATGTAAGAAATATGTTCGAGCAAATAGAAAATCAAGACTTTTTACTGTGCTGAAATAATCTCTCACTTGTGAAACTTTTCTTTATTTCTCTCCTGCAGCTTTCTGAAAATGTCATCAAGCGCATGAGGGAACCTGAAGCTCCTCCGAAACCTCAACCTGCCGCCACTCCTCCGCCGCCACCTCCTGCAGCACCCACCCTCCTTCCTCCTCTGGCACGACCAGTGCCTCCTCTTTTCGACCCGATTACCTCCATGCCCCCTCTCCCCCTCCCTCTTTTAGAATCTGTTGCACCTCCACCTGCCACAGAGACTGTGGCCGCACCTCCTCCACCACCGTCTCCTCCTCAGCCTCCAGCAGAACAGGTAGCAGCACCCAGCATCATTGATACGGTGCTCCCACCTCCAGCCCCTCCAGCTGCCGCTGATGCTGTGGTTGCTCCTGCTTTTGAGCCTGTAGCAGCTCCTGCTCCTGTTGCTGCTGCTGTTGAGCCGGTGACTCTACCTCCCCCTGCGCTCGCTCCTCCTGCTCCTACCCCTGCTCCACTTGCTGTGGAGGAGTTTGTCCCAATTGCTGCTGCTCCTCTTGAAATTGAACCATCTCCTCCTCCCATAAGTCAGTCCATTGCTACTGCTGCTCCTGAAGTAATTGAGCCCATTGCTTCTCCTCATGTAATTGAATCCATCGCTTCTTCAGCTGTGGCTGAAACCATTGCGCCTCCTCCTCCTCCTCCTCCTCCTGTTGAGAGTGACCCAATCCTCTCTTCCCCGCTTCCTGAATCAGAACTCCTGTCTTCTCCTCCTGTTATTGAGCCGGTTTCCACTCTGGCCTCCCAGCCTGCTGAGCCAATCGCTGCACCCCCCCCGCCTGAGTGTCCTGCTCCTATTGAACAAGTTGCACCTCCTCCTCAGCCCACAGTAGAACCAGTATCACCTGCTCCTGCTCCCGAACCAGAGGCAGTGCCTGAGCCCACTCCAGTGGAACCACCTGTTGCTGCACCGGCAGGTATGGAAATCTGCACAAAACAGTTAGGAAGGGAAGCAGCTGCGAAGTCACGCGCTCTCTTGTTTCTAGTTGTTTGCTGTTTAGCACAAGATTATGAGAAGATTTGTGAATCTTTCAGTGTGTGTTCTTCAAAGTCGCAGAGTCCTTAGAAATGTGGCTCCAGTTTAAATTGTGCGAATGAAGCCTTCTTGTGTAAGATTTATTTTTGGGAAACGTTGTAAAAAAGAAATAACGAAAAAGCTTAAAGTGTGGCCTAAACAGTGGTTCAGGATGGATTATGTGTCAAAAGCTCTTGTTTGTATCTCGGTCTTTATCTAGCCTGCTCCTTTTCAGCCTGCAACATTTGTGCTTTGAATGTTTTCAGCCAGATTTGTTCGCTTGTGATTTTTGACCTCACAAACAGCTGCACCGACTGATCGCACTCACTCTCACTATAGACAGAACAGAGAGGGGCTCATTCATGAGAACCAAAGAAAAGAATTGGACTCAGTAATGGCTAATTCATCCCAAAATGCAGCGGGCTCGCCGTCAGTAGCATGGATAATTACAAGGCAAAGGTTTTGAGCGGCCACACTGTGTTATAAGAATCATTTCGAGTCGGGCTGCATTGAATTCTAATTCTGCCTTTTGTGGCGGCTGTTTACTTTGAGCCACCTTCAGCTTTTCATCTCCGAACTTTTCATGCAGATTGTAATTAGTCTTCATTTTCGGAGAGGGCCTCGCAGTAGCCCCGGTCAGATTATGATTCATTGGCATCTTCTACCTGTTAATGAAATGATTAATTCTTTCCTGTAGTAATATAATGAATTGATGCTGCAATTAGCGACATTCAAATCTGCCTCGTCACTGTGCACTTTCTCACCATCAAACCAAAGGGAACGTATAAGTGTTTTTATCCACTATTCAGGGTTTAATAACTTTCAATAGATTCTTTTTTCAACTTGCGCCCTTCATTCGCGTGGGTGCATATTTTCATCTCTTGACCTATCGGGCTGAGGACGTTTGAATGTTACCTGTTTATGATAGAGTCCAGAGCGGGCCGTGGGTGCAGCCTCCTCCTGGGGTTGGCATCCAGGGTGTGGGCAGGCCTCCCCATCCTTGACTGTGCTCAATCAGCAAGGTAATTAAAAAAGGCCAACTTGTGCCACGCCACACTGACTCCAGTGATTAAAACGACACCTCCGCAGTTTCACACAACAAGCCTCCAGGACTCATTAAGAGAAGGAGGTGGTGTGTGTGTGTGGATGCGTGGAATAATGTGTGCTACTTCTTTCTTTGACCACAGGGCGTACATGATATGACACTTTATGTGTGCCGCTTTCTGACACCTCACGCTTCTGAGGTACCAGTTTGCCTCAGGTCCTTGTTACATAACAAAATTCAGAAATACAATATTTTAGGACAAGATTTTCCTCATTTTCATGCTTCTCTGTCGCATTTAATTTTGCTTTAGCTTTCATACTTTTTTTTCTGGAAGGAAATCTCCTTGTTCATCCTAAGTGCAGGCTGTCTAACCTCGTGCTACACTAATAAGTGTTTGATTGACATTTAAACATTTACACGTTTGCTGAACTAACACGCCCTCTGACACAGCGAGAAGAGCTGTGAGGCGGCCGCCAGCACAGTTCAATTTATCTTCATGTTGAATTAAATTACCGCTCCATTGTTTGTGCTGATTAGTTTTCAGATTAAAAGATAAATACAACAATATCTCACTTAATTTTGGGGAAGAGGCGTGGAGTTTATGCGGCGCATCTCTTATGAGAATCTGCCTGCCGCTTTTCACGAGGAAAAAAACACAATATGCATGAAAGATTACAGATCCACTGATGTGTCTCCTCTTTAAGTGGTTCGCTATGTATGCAAGACCTAAACTCCCTGGGAATCGGGGAGGGGAATTTGTCATTTCTGCTTTGTCTTTCCATCCTCTGTCTTTGCTCTTTGAGTGGAGAAACAGGAATGCGATGTTTCAGAAGAGGAAAAAGGTCTTTTGGGACCAATTAAAATAGATCTTTTTTTTCCTCGTGTGCACAGTGTTTCTGTGGCGTGCGTGAATGTGAGTCAGTGTTTGGCTGCCGCTCCACAGTTTTGCTTCATCATGACAGTTTGTGTTGCACCGCAAGTATGTGACAGTCTCCTGCCAGGCTTCAGCGTTCGGATCTGTCACGGAACCAAAATGTGTTCCGACTTTCACTGAGGTGTTTTTGAATTTCCCCCCTCCTTACAAGGTCGCCACACAGCTTCAAACTCGCCAGGTATCGTTTAAAAAAAGAGGACAAAAGTCAACTTGGACGGCTGATCAAGAGGGACGCTTTTTAAGGGAATAAATAAAAACTAGGCAGGACGATGAATGTGAATGTGAATCTCATTAAAAATGTTGCAAAGTTCAGCCCAATCCTCAAAGGGTGCGACCTTAATGAGGCGGACATTGATTATGTGTGTCCACGAGAGTTGGGTATCGAGTGAGGCGCTCTCAGCAGGTTGGCTGTCTCTAAATCATGGCCTGAGTCAGTATGTGTGCTGATTACACTATAGTCAAGGTTGAACCTCCTACACCTTCTCCAATGTGCTATAAATATTCATATGCCGGAGCCCACACACTGCTCCGGACTAATAGCCTGCCTAAAGATGTCTCCCAGGTGCCACAGAGGGAGCGAGAGAACAGGGAAACCGGGAAACAAAGGAACGCGATGGGAGCCATGTGGGTGATAATTTATGCTGGTGCATAAATGGGAGTGTGAAACCCGTGTAAAATATATCTCTCTTCCTTTGGAAGCTTCCCCCATTGTTTTGCAGAAACCACCAGTTCGGTGTAATTCCGTGATGTGAGATTAAATTAAGGAGCGAGTGCGAATGAAAGAGCGAATCAGATCACCTGAATGGCACCGGGGCTGCCTGCCGGCGCTGGAAGCTCGCTCGAAGCGCTTCCTTCTCTCCCCTTGTTCCGTTTTTTTTTTTCTATTTGTACATAGTGAAAGGTGCGTGGTGTCTCGGCTAAGCGCGAGTTGGAAACGTGAGGAAGTGGTAATGTTACAGATTATGCCCTCCATGCGGGTCCCGGGGTTAATGAAACTTCTGATGAGAAACGCAATTTGCCTTCGTCTATTATCTCCACTGCCTGGCCGCCTCCTCTATGGGTTTTCCACAGGGTTTAGTGATTGGCGGAGAAGGAAAAGAGGGGACACGTCTAAAAAGATGATGAGTTTTTAATCTTTTTAACATTTACATGTCCTACTCAGGATTGACACGAGCTCTGTCGATCTGGAATTGTCTCTGACCCTAACCGGCCTCCCTCAAGGACCCCAGACAGTGTTTATCATATCAGAACCTGTTCTCCGGGTGACCCCGCAGGCCCGCTGGCAATCTGAAGCCTCTCTGCAGGCCCGGAGAGGATGTGTGATAAATGAGGAGTTGCCCCGGCTTGCCTATACTTGGGAGACTTTTGAAATTTTTACTTTTCATGGCACACGGCGGAAGGGAGTTCCTATTTCAGTGAAAAATAAGACATTTTGGAGACTCCGTCTTCTCAAGCTAAAAGCTACATGAACTTTCCTGTCAGAAACCGACGTCTGCTAGGCGTCATTTACATTTTTTCGACATTAAAAACTTAATATACGAGACATAATAGAGGCATCTTGGTGAATAAAGTAGCTCAACACATTAAATGTGCTTTCATCAATTGATGGCTGCAGCACATTGTGCGCATATTGTTGGATTTTTGAAAAACATTTTTCAAAAACGCCTTTTTTTTCCCCCCTTTTTAATATTAAATCGAAATGTTTTTGGTATTTATTGTCTCCAGCAAGTGTTTCTTGTTGACAGTTGTAGTTGTGAAGAATCTCTGAATTGCATTTGAGTGGAGCTTTAGTGACATTGTTGTAAAACTGTGTGTTTCTTGCTGCTCAGTTGTTTGTCTTCAGCAGTCGGCCGCCTTGCATTTTCCAAAGTCTGATCTTTCTCAGCCTCGCTGTGGCACACAGAGGACAATGGCAGCATAATGTTCCCTCTGTTGCCTGATGTAAAGCAGCATCATCACTCGTTACTTGACAGACGTCCCTTATAGCGGAGCCCCTGTTGGGATTTCCAGACCTACAGGTTGTCTTTTCTTCTCGGGTGCTTAACAGAGTTGTAATTAGACTGCGGCGAGATCAATGGCGCTCCTGAATGCAATCAGACGTGATGGATATTATTTTCTCACGTCTCGGACTGAAGGTGACAGCAGCCTCTGTCTTTGAGGATATACTATGCAGCAGAAAACTTGTCAACTGTCAATCACCGCCTCGGTTTGTTCCAGTGTTTCCCTCTGAAGCCCTGTCACGCCGAACCTCCCACCACCTGACGCTTATTCATTCTCTTTACTCCACCAAACAGTCACACTGTGGGCTGTTGTTATGTGCCATTTTGCTGCAGAGAAGAAAACTTTAAGTGAAAGAAATCACAGAGAGAACTCTGTTATCTTCAGGATTGTGGAGGGTTGTTGTGTTTTTTTTTCTCTCTTAGGTGTTATTCACACTTAAATCCACCTACACACGCAAGATCAAATTATTATTAGTGTTACTGCTTTAAACCTGCCGGATACTTAATTAAGACTTATGCGTCTATGACGGCGTTTGCACCAATTGTTGAAATATTTCTCTAACTCGTGGCCATTAGTTCATGTCGATATCAAGCTGCTCAAGTAAATTAAAGTTATTCCTGGGAAATTTTTGGTAATTACACATTATTAAACTAATAAGCTAATATAATACTTGAAAGAGTGAAACTTTTCTCTTACCAAAACATCTGACGGGATTATTTCTCGCTCAGTTTCCGTATTCACTTAATTGTTGCCATCTTTATTTGTGTCAGTGAGGAAGAAGAAGGCGCCGAGGCCATCACGTGCGATCGCTTAATGAAACTCTTTTGCTTTTAAAAACAACTACATTTTGTCATGAGTCGGAGTAATTAAGGATTTGTTTCACACACCAGCTTCAACTGGTGAACAGGGTTTAGGCCCAACGACAGTCAAAACATTAATTAGACTGTTGCATTTTAATCTGAAATTGTTTTTTCTTCCCCTCCCCTTGCTTTCGACAGTTGCCCTTTCTTTAGTCTGCACAATGGAGCTTGTTGCTGATAGAGTGGAGTTTAAATCCTTAGGGTATGTTATTAAAAAAAAATTAATTCATAGTGAAGTTAATGCAGCAAGTGGGAGAACTGTTTGCATTCAAATTCATCCACTTAGCAGCGATGTTGAAAGAACATGATTAAAAAATGTAGCCGCGACCGACGCTACGTTTCATCGTCGAAGGGAAACGAATGTAGAAACATGTTTTATTATTCCCTAAACATCGCACGCTATTAAAGCAATGAGGTAAAACTTAACACATTTCCGTCGCATACCACGATTTTACTCGACGAATCCTCGTGTGCTTCTATTTGTTTTACCGCCGCGAGCTAAATAAAGAGCGGTTTTGCATATTTCTTCTCCTCTTTCTTTTTCTTTGTGTTAATCTGATTTAGCTGGAATTGGTTTTTTTGTGGCCTGCTGTTACCACATGTTACCTGGTAATAATAGACCCTGACAAAGGGGATAATCCCGTCTAACTAATGCAGTGGGAGAGTAATCTTGACAGACTCAGACACTTCCCTCCCATCACTGCAGTGTCGCAGCACGCCGCATGGCGCTTCTGTCTGCAGAGCACGTTTTCGGCCCCGGTCGCCGCCTGGCATCTTTACTTTCATGCTTAATTACCCGCCAAGATAGAGCGGCAAAGACATGGAGTCATACGTGTATGACGGCCCCCGACATGAATCCATGTGGACAGCGGTTGGTGCCGCGCTGCGGCTTTAGCGGAGGATTTGTGTACGTCATTGTGTGCGTGTGTGTTTAGGTTTATGTGCATATTGTGATGTTATGTTATGTACTGTGAGGCCTCATTGTTTGTGACTCCCACACACACACATGCTCCTGCATGCTGAATACAGACGAAATGCCCCACAACACATCCAAAGTGATGAGCTTTATGAACGAGAGTCCTGTCAATAAGGTCGTCTTTGTTGTTCAACATGTTTTATTGGGGGTTTTTTTGTGACGGACCGAAAATCCTCTTAGAATTTAAGAAATGTTAATTTATTCATGACCATAGTGTCATTAATAACTAACATTTGACGACCACCTGATGGACTGAATCATGAACCGATTAGTTCGTAATGACAGTCGTTCATTGCAGCCCTGTGCGAGTAACAGTTGAGTCATCGGGCAGTTTAGTCGATTTGTTTGGAGGGCAAAAAAAACCTCTTTCTCCTTCACTTTTCTTACTTTTCAGACCTTTGCTTGTCAACACAGTTCGGTTGGATTTGAATGTCTCTGTTGAACTCTGTCTGTCCCCAGTGGACGAGGAGGCGCTGAGGAAGAAGATCACTGACGAGCTGCATAAAGACTTGGAGGAGGAGAGGGCCAAAGCAGAGCAGGACCTACAAGCCTGGTAAGACGCAAACACACAAGTTTTGTTTATAGTCCTGCACTAATTGTCTTGTTTCGGTCAACTGGAATTGAAGCATTTCTCTCTTGGACTGGAGATGAAATTTTTCTCAGGTTTGCAGGACGTCGTTCTGGTTCCTGGGACGGTTTGTCCTCTTTCTTGTTCTGATCGTTATGGATTCTTCGGAGGTGCTTCACTCGTGCCGATTCCTGTTCCGGATTTTTATATCAAGCCGAAGACATTTTCAGACGTGACCGTTTCCCACTTTCATTAATAGTCAAAAAGGTCAGCTGCAGTCTTTCCGATCCCCACTGTTTCCAATTTACCTCTCTTCCGAAGTACATCAGCAATTTCTTCCCCTTCTCTTCCTGCATCTCCCCTTCTTCTCTGGCTCTCCGCGGATCAATTAATCATGTCTGAGAAGGAAGGGCGCTATGCTGAGATAATTTCCTGGGTGTTGAGTGGGGTGATCCATTAGCCCTGCCTGATGAAGAAACACGCTCTTCATGTGAGGGACTTATTCGCTCTCTCTCTCCTTCCCTCCCTCAGTGCGGGCCCCCGTCCTCCCCTCATCTGTCCTTTTCTTTTTTGTCCCCAAAGTAGCAGGTGTACATGCCATAATGCCAGATAATGGTGTTGCTCGCTCTTTTTAATAGGCCTGGGTGAACTCCAGCAGCCCCTGCTAAAGGAGCAGCAGTGATTAGCCACTGAACGCAGCCTTGTACTGTACAACGTCCCTCTGCCCGGGCGCAGTGTTAGCTTTGCGATTAGCCTATTTTTTTTAGCCTCTTTCAAAATGACAGACATTAACGAAAGGTTTTCAGAAATCGCTTTTCGATTGATTTTTTTTTGGGGGGGGGGCGGGGGGGGGCTTTTTTTTTTTTTTTTAATGTAACTGCTTCCTGAAGCTTCCTCATTGATGTCTCTTCACAGGCGTAAGTGCTGTAAAATTGCACCCTACTTGCAATTAGCTGAAATCATGGTGGATTCAAGCCCCCAGTTTTTTTGGCATGAGCTGCGATTTCACTAAGAACGACTTAACCAAAAATAAAAACGTTAACAAGCACTTATCAGCTAAACAGCACCGGTTTGTTTCCTAACATCTATGCCTATTGATATCGGTTTCTAATCATGTTGGTGTTTGGTTTTTCTGCTTGTTTGGTGGAAAAAGCAATCGTAAGTGTCCAATATTACACTGTTTTGGCTTGAGAGCCATAAATTAGCTCCACAGATTTGGTGGTGCATGTTTTTGCTCTGGTGGAAGTGAAGTGAGGCTCTCGGAGCTCTCAGTTCATCGAGGCTGCAGCCCAAACTGATTTGTAGCTGCGAGTGGGTGCAGAGAGCAGATTTGCCTCCGCCGCTTCTCTGTGAGGCATCAGTGCAGAACGACGCGGGAGGAAAAGGGATGAGAGGGAGAACGAGGGGATGAGGGAGGGAGAACTTTCACACCCACTTCTCTTCTCCCTTAACCCAACACATCTATTTGATCCAGTTTGTTATTCTCACAGGCTTTCCTTCACCTTCTGCTGTGAGTGTTGTGTCCGTACGACTCTCTTTTTCCTGCCTGATTTTCCCAGATCTACCCACTTTTCTCCCCTTTTCCCAACCCCATTGTTGGCTTCTATCTTGGTCAAGCAAACTCCCCCACGTACCATCTTTTTCAATCTCCCTTCTCAGGCATGTGTTTGAATGACCAACTCTCAAAGGTTAGCTGCTGTTGGGGAAACTTCTGTCGTTTTTTTATTATTTCCAGCTAGTGCCTCGTTGGACTTGTGTGAAATAATTGCACGTCAGGCTTTTGACTGAGAACACTGACCTTCTATCAGAGCTTCTGCCTTCCCTCCCAGTCTGCTAGATTCTTTATTGTTCCCAGATCAGTTTCAGACGGACAGGCTGGCTCACACATTCTCTGCTTAGTCCATTTTTATCTTTTCTCTTCACATCACAGGAGTTGATATACTTTAATTTCCGCACATCCACGAACCAGTTGAACCATGTGAGCTGAAAGCAGTGATCATTCCACCTTCATACAACCCTGTGAAGCATTTGTAAACAAACAGAAGTGCATACAAGCGACCTTCAAACCCCAGCAAGAACATTTTACACCCCCTTCATGTTTGTCTTGGCTTCTCCTCGGCGGATGTGGGTGACGTCGTCGTTTTGGTCTCTCACCAGCGGCTGGAATAGATGTAATTTTCCTGCAAGGCACTTTCTTCCTTCTGATGGCTCTCGCCTCTTGTAAACTGAGTCATATTGTCGTGAAAGGGCCCCATCCTCAATTTATAAGGCCATTTCAAGTGTAACAGTCATTGAACTGTAAATACTTCAGGAAAAAGACCCTCTTCCTCTGTGGTGACACGTTCTGTTGGACTATTCAGGGGTGCAGTTATGTTTATTGACTCGGTCCAGTCTTCTGGCAAAACTGAAGAACCCCTTTCATGGAGTTCATTTGGACTTTCATCAAATCTGTTTGTGTTCTACAGTACCAAGTGACGCGGTTGTTTGCCATTTAGATTGAACGATCAAGTACATCAAGCGCCAACCCCCACAAGGCAAAGAAGAGTGGCAGTTTGATTGTTTCAGGCAGAAAATCGCATCTTGGTTTTAATACAAAGGCAGTTAGACGAATGTCGACAAAGTTCAGGGGAAGAAGATTAGAACTTGGAGGAAAAAAAAGGCTCATCAGGCGTTTTCTTGCTGATTTGGGGCTCTTCTCAATTATTATTCCCCCTGCACTTGTCTTTGTTTCCCATAAAATTTAACACTGTCACAGCATTTCATTGGGACCACACTCAGGTACGGTGTGGGTGTGCCTTTTTATGCGCGAGCGCGTGTGTGTCAGCGAGAGTGCAAAGCGCCATCAAATATTCATGGCCAGCATTCTGCGACATTATTCCCAACATCAATATTGCATTGGGCCTTTAAATGCTTTTGTTTCAAGGCGCTTGGGTCAAGACTGCGCCGTTACACGGGTCTGCCGGAATTCGCCGCGCAATACTTTATTGAGACACATCGTGTGCAGGCGGCAGGTAGACAACAGGAAGCATTACAGGGCGAAGGGCTGCAGAGGGAGACAGATGGCGTCCGACGGTGATTTATCAGAGGGAAAGAAGCCACGCTAATCGCTTTATGTTTTGATATTTGTGCAAGGAGAACGACGGATACCTGGAGTGCGCTTCGATGTGGAAAAACTTAATGGTTGACGGTGTTCGTTTTTTGTCGACAGTTGCCTTTTTGTGTTGGGGAAACCGACTGAATGCACACACGCACAAAGCTCGCCTCGACAATCGTCACTTGACGTTAAGCTGCAGCTTTTCAGATGCTCACCCTATACATTTTTCATTGGAAGTGCCACAGATCTAATCTCTGCCGGGTTTCAAAAATAGTGTCCTGTACGAACTGAAGTGCCCCTGAAGTACGTCTGTCCAAGGTCACCTCCACGCAAATAGCGAGTTACTTCTCCGGAAAGGCCGGCGCAGTTCGACCCACTTGCACTCTGCTCCTCTTCAAATTAATAATACTTCACCGGTTTTGTCTTTCCATTTTGCTTTTTTTTGTAAAGCTTCTATTCAGTGAACAACCAAAACACAGGTTACCTGGCGAGGAATTTTCTCTCTTTCTGGCCAGCAGCAGGTCAAACATCATCCATTTATTCAGCCCAGACACGATATTTTTCCTCTCTTCCCGCAAAGGTGCCGTCGTTTTTTTTCTCTCCCTGTCTGACTCAACCATTCCGTACCTCAAAGCCCCCCCCCCACTCCCCTTCCCCTCGCAGTGCCAATCTTCTACAGTCGAATGAAAAATGCGTCCAATATCCCAGAGACAGGGCAATAATGACTGGAAAGCAATAGAGGTGAAGCAGACAGATAGCATCCAGCTAGTGATAGCAGTCTTTGCTTGGGTTTGCACTTGTGAGGAAGTCAGTGGGAAGACTTTTTTGCAAGGCTGTCCATTTTTTTCCCCCTTGTCCTCATTGTAGCTTGTGGTCACCAGAGCATTTGACTTTTTTTCCGCTTCTTAGTTTTTTGTATATATCTCATCATTTTCAGTGGAAGGCAAAAAGAAAAACGTAATGTCATCGAAAGACGACATTTTTTTTTTTACTTCCTTGACAAAAGAAATATTATCATGTCTTTGCTTCACTGCCACAGTGTTTTTTTCTGTTATGTTACACCACTGGTCCACAAAAACAGCTTTTTCAGTGTGTTGTGGTCGTGCAGCGTTCTTGAATCCGCTGCACTGAATTTGTTTCTGCTGGACCATTTTTCTCCAAAACTTCACATTGCATTTATCCTTGATTCAACTCCTAGGAAGTGCAAGTGACTCATCATGAAAGTTGAAAACAGTAACTGTAAAGGTGATTGGTATAATTAGGGGAAAAAGCAGCAGCTCCCCATCAGGTATGAGTTTCATCGATTTGAGGAACTAATGATAACGTCTCACTTGAGGAAGCGATGACAACGTGTCATAAAGTTTCTTCGACTTGCCAACATAAATAGTTTTTAAAGCAGCCCTGACTGCAGTTTCTCCCCTCTACACTTTTAGCAAGAGTCAGAGCTCCTTGAGTAAAGGTAGCGTAGGTGCATTAGCAGTGCAGGGAGGGAGGCGTGGATCGTGGGGGAAATGGTGAATGTAAAAGGCCATTAGGAGGTTTTGTGTGTGTGTGTGCACGCGTGCGTGTGTGTGTGTGAGTCGGGGCCTGATGATGGATGGAGTGTGCTGACGTGTGCAGCCCAGTGGACTGTGAGACTGGACATGGCTGGTCTCTCTCCGTCTCCCTCCATCTCTTTCTCCCACTCTTTGCCTCGCTCCCTCTTTGCTTGGCTTCCTCAGGGCCAAACATGTCATGTCGCCGGTGCTCACGCTCCCCTCCAAACTCTCTCTCCCTTTCTCTCCCCCTTCTCCTGGCCTCCTCCTCCTCCTCTCGACCTCCTCCGCTCGCTGACATTCAGTGGTGCTGCAGCGCCGCTCTAGGACATCAGCCTTGCTTCTTTTTAAGGCCCACCTGTCATCTCTCACTCAAAGCCAGAGATACGAGCGTGCGATCAGGTAGACCGCTCCGTCCATCAAAATTCATCCGTGTCATAATTTTAGGAATATTCTTACGTGAGCGAGCAGCCTTATGAAGTTCTTGAAATAGAATAAAAGATGAAAAGCCCTCACATCTGTGGATCCGCAGGTGCCTGTAAGCACAAAAAAAAACCGAACAAAGAGGTGAAAAAGTTATGAAGTCATAATTTGCATTGACAGATCCAAGCTGTAATCCCACATCTAACTTTTGTGTTCATTTGTTTATTGAAAAAGACTTGTGTATTTGCAGTTTTTACTGTAAATTCGGGCTGGATTTAATATTTTTTGAAACATCTCTTCTCCAAAATGCCTCACCCAGCCGGTTAACAAGTGCAGACTCTGCCAGACGTCGTCCCTCTTGCCAGAGGTGTCGTTCAGGGCTTTTCCTTCGGCAGACATCTGTGAAGACCCTCGCCATTCAGTCTGTCATAATTCACCGCGACACGCGCTTTCCCCGCTCTCTGTTTATTTTACCTCGCCACGACTGTTTGATTCCTTGCAGAGGAAGACTTTCAGGGTTTCAGGAATGTTCCTCCTTATTCAATCAAGCACGCTGTCACCGAGTAGGGGAGTGCGTTGCTAGGCAACTACGAGAACCCAGTGACAGGGTTCAAATGGTGGTCCTGTGTCTGCAGAGAGGAGCGTGCTGCCTCCATCTGCAGCACAGCTTCACAGGAGTGATAAATGTTGTTTATAGTGAAACGCAAGCGTTCTGTCTTAATCGCGGGTTGATAGTCGGATTACGTTGAGGGTAATCTGTTTGGAATTGACATGGATATGGTTTGTCTTGTTTCTGTCTGACTTGGGCGCGACTCTAATTTACAGTGTTGCCCTCTTTTTGCGAACCCCGGAACAGCAAGGATGTGTGCATGATATAATGCAAATCAATGTTCCTCACCGTCAATGAGGAAATGTGCCAGACGTTGGGAACGTTTTTGAATTTCCACGTTGAATCTTGGCAGGCTGGAGGAGGAGAAGGCCCGGGCAGCCAGGCAGGCCCAGGCCGAAGCCCAGTCCCACGTCCAAGACGAGGTGTCCAGGATCCTGTCGGTGGAGAGGGCCGTGGCCCACGACAGCCTCCAGCAGGCCGTGGTGAGAGAGAGGATCGCTACGGAGGACGAGAGGCTCCGCGCTCAGCTACTTGTAAGTCTTGAACTGAGTTGAAACTGAAAAAAAGGTCATGCATCATGCAGAGAGGCATCACCTGAGATTGCATGTTCTTCCTGTGACTCCCGAACTTTAATCTTGCTTCTTGCACTTCTTTGCGCTTTTGCAGCAGTCAGTGCGATTGGTGACCTGTTCAGTGTGTGCTGAACATTTCTGTGAAAGTGTGTGTGTTTGCAGTAGAAGGCTCACTGAGGAGAGAGTGCACATTTTACGAGAATGCAGGTCCCTGTTGATGCTCACACATTCCTGCTCGCTGACTACTGGCTGTTATCAGCAGGGCACGAGGGGCACAGTCACAAATGTCAGGGCCATAAATGTGTTCGTATCGCAGTTATATTGAATTGCCAGGACTTTTTTTAAACCGTCGCCTCAAGAAATACACGTTTATGTCTGTATATACATCATATGAACCGAATGGACGGTGTAGGTTTACTTCAAACGTAGTCAAACAGTAAGTAAAGATTTCTTTGCTTTTTATATCCTCTTATTTTTCTACCTCTCTACCTGTTTATCTGCGTGTTGTGAGATACACCTTCATTTTGACCAGTCTGCGGCTTTTCTTGCTGTAAATTACGCTTGTAAACATTGTCAGATGAGCATTTCTTACCACACGCACACATGCACACGCACAAAGGCAGTGTATTGTTTTCAAAAAGAAAACACATTTTCCCTGGAGTGTGGCTGCTGTTTACAAACCTATGCTATTGATTATATAGCTCATTTCACACGCTCATCGCCGTAATAGAAAAATGAATCACTTTGTTGAAAAAAGGAGGCAAGGAGAGAAAGAGAGAGAGAAAGAGAGAGAGAGCGAGAGGGAGGGTGAAACGTTGACGTGATTCTTCGCCGCAGGACAAGTCTATGAGGGATCCCTCATTTGGAACGGTGCTCGGATCGAAAGAAAGGGGGGGGGGGTGATGAGAGGGAGAGAAACGGCGAGGGTGGGAGACACATGATGCGTTTTCCCTCCTTCAGCATCTGTGAGGAAAAATATTCCAGTCATGGGTTCTCTGTAATTTAATTTCTGCTGTTTTTCATAGACGGGGAGACAGAACAGATGAGGGGAAGGGCAGGAAAGTCACACCTGCTTTGTGTATGTTATATATACGAAGCGGCACAGCGGGTGGTGTGTCTCACTGAACTGTCACGAAAGAGAGTCCTTGTGCATATCATTGCCAGCATCCTCCCGAAGCCATAACTTCAGGGGGAAAGTACTTGAAGAGAACTTTTCCTCCTAAAAGCTATGAAGCTATCGCTTGTAGCCCCAAGGCTAACCCAGGGCCATTAGCAGCCTTTGAAACTGCAGATAGAGAATGCTGCAGTACTTTTGGCTTTCGGTAACAGACTCGGCAAGCACGCATATATAGTCTTTGTTTCACTCTCTCTCCGTTGCTCATGTTTTCTGCATAAATTCAGTAGATTAAGCTCCTTCCTCCCTCTACTTTGTCTCCTTAAAGTCGTCCCACTGCAGCTGCGGCAGGAGATTCGTGGTCAGAGGGTCGCGCTGTTTTTAAAAATCATCCGTATGTGTGTGTCCGTGTGATAATTTCTTCCATTTGAGCATTATTTTGCCGCGCCGGAGTTTTAATAGAATCCGACGGGTTATCAGCGGAGGCGCAGCGCCGCTCGCACCACTCATGTAATTGTCAAGTCAGACGCTTCCACACAGCCGACGTTCTTTTCAACTGGAAATGGACTTTTGCGCTTTAAAAGGCAGCCTCTCACCCAAGACGTCTCCCAGCCCATTGTCATCTCGCTCTGTGTTTGTCAGACTCCCGGATAGTCTGCTACCCGCCGTGAACTCGTCTTTGATGAAACATAAAACATGTTTGTCGCCTGTGTACGCGTGCCTCCTGCCTGTCTGTCCTCCCTGCACCAGAAGCGTTCAGACTCCTGCTTGTTTTCACCGCTACGTGCATTGAACTACCCCTCACATCAGCGTACGAACCCACCTCTACACGGGTTACCTAGCAAATTGAATTCCTTACGTTGTAAAGCTCATAAGCATCAATGATTGGAAGGTGAGGTGGGTTCTGATTGCTGGGCAAAGTCAATAAGTTGATCAAGTGAGAGCTCCAGGGAGGGGTTATGGCTTGCTGTACTAAGCACATAATCTGGTGGCTGATGGAGCTTTCAGGGGTGATTTGTTTAGTCCTTTCCCCCGTAAATCTCTTCACACCTCATGTATTCTGTTCTTCTGTGTCCTTGAATAATTAATGACTTTGCCGGATTGAATCGAATATTTGTATTCCCTTCTTTCTCACTTTTAAACAATGTTTAACTTGCTGATTAATTCTCGCCGCGCAAAATGTGTTCTAATTACATTTTGAGCTCCAAACACTCGAATAAGAAGTTTTTGAGAGCCAGCTGGCACCACAAGTGTTTCTCTGGTTTGTAAAGAAAAAGTGTTTTTTTTCTCTCAATACATGTCCAGTGAGAATATTTTGATTGATTGATATGTTATTCCGCTGTGTTTCAGGAAAATTCCTTGTTTTTTTTCCAAATTACTGAAACAACGGTAAACGCTGTAAAAGCCCGTTTCGTCTAACACTCTCGCCAGTTTCGGTGTCAAGAGAAATGACAGAGTTTTTTCCCCCCCCGAGCTGTTGAAAGTGAAAAAGTTGGGAGAGCATCGGGTAAACATTGCATCTGTCATCAATCATTCTATCTATCCAACTCGGGGCGACTGTCGGGTTCACTTTTCTTTGTTTGTTGGTTTAATATGAATTGAAAGAATGACAAAACATGACGGCAGGGACACAGATGTAAGCAGTGAGACAGGGTGGATTGAAGGTGGAAAGGAAGGGAAGAAAAAAAAGGAATGTTTTGGATTGGACAGCAAGGAGGGGGCGGGAAAAACTGTCAGAAGTCAGAGTTCAAATGCATCAGAGCTTTCATTGCACTTCAAATTGTTCTAATAGAATATGAGTCGACCCGAGTCCCGCTCTCATGTACATCTGCACAGAGGAAAAACGAAAAAACAAAAAAAAGCTCCTTTGTCTACGGCAGCTGCAGCTCTCGTGTTCTTTGTCCAGCGTCGTATTGATTTGTCCCCCCTCATTAAGATACAGGTCACGGTGAGCAGCAGGACCCCTCACACTCCCTCCTCGACTTCACACACAAAGAGAGCAGTGCTACGAGCGGTTATGCCTCCCCACGCTCACCTATAATGACCATAACCTCCACAACCTGAGCTGCACCAATTATAGTGACACCCATTCCACAGATTTGCCCCCAAGACAGTGGGTTAGACTCAGATCAGGCGTCGTTTAGGCTTTATTGATTGAGATTTTGCTCCTGTAGGTGCAGATCTAGACATTTTCTGGATTCTTTCAGAAAACAAACTAAGATGTAGTTTGAAAAATTGGGGATGTTGATTCACTCTCTCCTGCTTTCAAATTATCCTTATTTCTCTGGACCTCGTCTTTTCAATTACAGCATAATAATTATAATTGCATGGCCACTAGAGGTGCTACAGTTGGTACTATTGATGCAAATTAATGCTTATTTGAAGATGCCATTTAATGCTACCGAGTGTTTTTATAGATTCATCCAAAATATAGTCAAATTGAAGGGTTTTATCAGCTTTTTTCCATGGTTTGTTCCACCTTGTACCACTTCAGGCGTTTCCCACCACCAGCCAGTGACTGGCTTCCCCATCAGGCTGACTGGCAGCACCCAGCCAGCAAGTCTAGCGGTAATTGAAACTTCACAGCGGTGCAGGCAGGGGTGCGTGTTGTCATCGTCACTGATGTTGAGTTTCTGGGGTTCTGTTGACTGGGGGGAACATGTTCGGAGTCAGCAATCACACGTGTTCTGCCATTCAGAGGGTATCGCCATCGAGGAAAGGGGGACGCCGCCGCACTTCTGGAGCTGATTGTAAAGCTCTCTCTATTACATGGAAAATGACATCTTCATACATGTTACTATTGAAAGACGGAAGCAGGTGTACTTACTGTTGGATGTGTTTTTACTATCGATGGTTCTCACATAGTTACGCAGGAGACTGACTACTGATTGGTAGCTATATGTGGTCACGATGGGCTCATTCTAAAGTCAGAATTAGATCACAGGTCAATTTGAGCTTAATTACGCAGCAACAATCATTACGATCATGTGGTTCTTTTCAGTGGATACCAGCCAAGGACAAAGAAGAAGTGACCAGTCTGTCCATATACCTAAAATGTAATAAATCTGTCTTTTTTGGAAGACTTATACTCTCACATGGCGTGAACGGGTCTCATAACCGTGTTATTCACAGTCTGCGTCCATCTGTCAGTTCACACATGTGTGTTTTATTGAAACCATAGACCTCCGCCGTCCCCTCTTTTGCTTTTCAACAACTCTGCTCCCCGCAGAGCCAAACTGGTCCAGTAGTCAATCAATCACCAGCCACTGCGTCTCAGCCAGACAACATGGGCTCCAACCCCGAGGCAGACTTTTCAATCAAACCCCGAGTCATCAATCTTTCCCCACTCCAAAACAGTGGTTTAGGGTGGGGCTGTGGGTTTGTCTCCAATCGACAACTGGCCCACAACACTCAGACTTTATATCTATCCCGTTTTATTGGTTTTATCTGAGACTTTGAGTGGAAGATCTTAATGAGTCAATCAGCGTATTATTTCGCAGTTTGCGTGCACAATTTTCTCTCCAAATCAATTCTCTTCATTGTGTTTTTTATGTCTAATCATTGAGCACTTCTGGTTGGTCGTCATCATAACATATCATGGCAACAATATGTCTCTACACCACAAAAGAGACTAGCTTTTGTCTGCGATTATGTGTATATTCTGAGCAAATACTAGTATCCACAATTGGTTGCCAAAACTGTGAAATTACGCAAATCAGATATCAGCAAAAACAACATTTCATATCTGTACATCAGCATCATCGATTAGCAACTTAGATTTAGGTGTGTTATGTTCACAGTACATGTATTTTGTCAGTTTTTATCACTTTTGCTTGAAGCTGTATGCAAAATAAATAAAGATATTACTGATATGGAGATGCGCTTCAGTGGGAGCCGAGTGCAGCACCGAGCTTTGTTCCACCTATCAGCCCTGTAGTTGTTTGTCATCGTTGCCTCTGTTTCCATCTTTATCTCACTCTCATGCTCGCACGGATACACATTCCAGCCGGTAACGGCTCGTTCCATGATTTTTCCGCCACCTCTGCTTCCACAGCATGGGATAACGCAGCGTACAAGGAGATTTGTTTGTTCCCTTCACACACACACACACACACACACACACACACACACACACACACACACACACACACACACACACACACACACA